>OZ018388.1:34859310-35143124 GCA_963969525.1 Ontholestes murinus
CGCCACAATTTTTACATGACCATACCAAGCCCGAATGGAGTTTTCAAGAACTAGTATTTCATTTGCAAAAAGAAAGCAACAAAAAAATTAAAAAATGCAATCTGAATGGAGGAATTTCTGTAATGATAATGATTAAGTTAGCATTAGCCAGTTTATTAAAAATTAGGAACATAATTTATGCAATATTACACATTTAGGACGATAGTTTATAATGTAGGAACAAAATACGATATCTTTAGAAATTTGTAGAGAGAAACAGTGTACAGAAGAATGTATCCTCGAAACTAAAAATACATTTTAAAAATCTGTTAATTGTTTTGGTTATAACCACAATACTGATCAAGAATACCGAAGGTGTTGCATGGTGTGGCAGTTTCTAAAATAAATCTGTTTGTAATTCTGCAAGCCTTGGTGGTTGATATTGAATTAGTATTAGTTAATGTTGTTTATATATATATATATATATATATATATATATATATATATATATATCCAAATGGTAACGGACGTAGTGAATATCAACTCTTTGAAATTAACGGGTGAGAGAAGTCCAATGTAATGTGTTAGAGTGTAGGGAGCAAAGAATACACGGTGTTGGTTGTGCTCTAGTCCACTATATTGTTATATGTACATGCTAACGTTTCGCACACAACATGTATGCATCCTCAGAGCCTAAAAGGAACAATACGTGAGAGATCTACAGTGGTTAAAATTTAAAAAGTTAACATTAAAATCAATTAAAAGTTACATTTTAACATAAAATAAAATATTGACATTATTAACCTAAAAACTAAATAAAGATAAGACTTACAAGTAAACAATTATAAGTGTGTGTCCTACACTATGGAAGACCACATGGCCGCAGCAAGATTTTTTGAGGTTAAGTTCTTTCCCAATACAATTCCTTATTGTGAAAATTGAAGACGTCATGGAAAACTCAACAAATAGAATTTTGAGTAAAATTAAACCGAAACATTATAAGTATTTGAAATTTAAAATTGAACTAAATTGATAGAATTAACATGATGTAAAAAGATAAGAGAACAATTACTGAAGGTAGACAAACACAAAATGGTCGGTCTTCCGCAATTAGACTGTGAAATGAGCGGTGGAAAGTTTGACACATCGAAATTTCATCCTAACGAACGCACGAAAGTACGATTCACGCAGGAAAAACCTAAACCCAAGTCCGAGAAGTTGAAGAGGGTAACCGACATATCAAAACCCCTGAGTAAGAACCCCAAGGGAGATAACCTTAATATTGGGAGTGGCATAACCACCCCAATTTCAGGCAACCCCCAAGCAGAACACTCGATAGTAATCGGATAGAGACAAACCAAGGGTGGAATAAGCAAGTGCAATTCCCCAGTCCGTCACTGAGGTGGTTAGACCTCAGCAACCGAGCGGGGAACGAGAACACAAAAGCAAATCCCACACGTATGGTGAAATACCGAGGTACGGACCTGCTACGTGATGTGAGAGGTGGCTATGACAGAATATATTACCTTCAGTAAGGAGAAATAAAGAAATTAAGTAGAAAGTTGAACGAGAGAAAAAGGTAGAGACAGTTTATGAAATTAAAAATCAATTAAAGAGTAAATAAGAGAGAGGAAAGAGGAAAAGAAAATTAGAAATAAAATAAGAATAAGGGATGTAAAAGTAGCCTAAGGGAGGGAAAAAGGTGAAAAATTATGTGATTACGCAAAGAAACAAAATATTAAGCAAAAGGGTTAGGGTAATAGGTATTGAAATCAAATACACATGAGCGTTACTGAAAAGAAAATAAATAGCTGTAGGTATTGCTAAGGCCTTCAATGTCCTTTTTAAAATTCATGCTATGTTTTTGTGCTTGTATATGGCACATCTCAAGGAAACATCTCTTAAACGTGTTACGTTCAGAACACACTACTTTCATGTTATCGTAATCTGGTGAATGGTCAGTGTCATTACAGTGTACACTGAGACCAGTAGAACGAGGTTTACGTTTTATATCACTTTTATGTTGTGTGAGTCGTTTGTTAAGTTTTTGAGATGTTTGTCCAATATATACTAAGTCACATTGTTGGCAATTAATTGAATAAACGACATCATGTTTCTGAAGGATGGGAGTAGGGTCTTTTAAATGCGTAAAACAAAGAGAGTTAAGGGAACGGTAGTTGGTATAGGCTACCAATACATTCGGAGAGACAGAGCGAAAGATGCTAGTTAAATGTTGAGAAAGACCATCAACGAAGGGTAAAGTAAGATAGATGGTATTATCCGGCACTACCACATCACTACACGCAACAGGAACCTCGCGAGGCAGGTCTATCCGATTTGGGGACCGATATATCAGTCTCTTCAACAACTCAGGTGGGTATAGGTTATTCCGCAGAATATCAAACAGTCTAGCTAAGTTCACAGTGTGTAATGATGGATGTACGATACGCAAAATTCTATGTTTTAGAGCTAACACAGTGTTGAGCTTGTGTTTGGTAGGATGGTAAGAGTCGAAAGGAATGTACCTTCCAGAGCTGGTGGGTTTAATGTACCAATCTAAAATAATTAAGTTGCTAGTTAGTCTGCAAACAAGAGTGTCAAGAAAAGGTACAGTTCCTTCTTTCTCTCTTTCTACCGTAAATTGTAATCTAGGGTGGAATGAGTTGAAAACATTAAGCGTATTATCAATTTCAGTGGCCGGAACCGCACAAATAAGATCATCAACATATTGGAAAATAAACGGGAATTGGAAAGGGACCTGAGCAGAGCAAAAATGTAATAACGTGTTCATGACAATTTCAGCAATAGAGGGGCTAATAGGACCACCCATCGGGCAGCCCTGAGGTTTGTTGATAGTAATTATTTTTAAACTGAGCAAAAGTATTATGAAATAAAAAAGAAATAATAGAAGTGAAAACTGACAAGGGTATTGGAGTATTAGGTTCTATTAAGTGAAAATTGTCTGAAATGATTGATAAAACTAAATCCAATGGAATATTTGTGAATAAAGACACTACATCAAATGACACTAATTGGTAATTGGGGGGTAATTGAAAGTTGTTAATTTTTTCCGCAAATTCAAAGGGATCTTTAATACGAAATTTATTGTAACTATTAAATGAATTATCAATAATTTTGGCAATGAAAACAGCAAGGTTTTTAGTATGACTATCAACACAAGAAATGATCGGTCTTAGTGGTGTATCAGGTTTATGTATTTTGGGTAATCCATAATACTTAGGGCAAGAACCTTTATAGCATTTAAGATGTTTAGCAACCACTTCAGAAATGTAACCTTTTTTTGATGAATCGTCTACAAGTTTATTTAATTTGCGTTCAAAACTAGGAATTGGGTCAGTTTTTAAAATTCTATAAGTGTCTGTATCCCCCAAAAGGTCCAAAGATTTAGTTTCATAATCATTCTTATCTAAGATGACGGTACAATTGCCTTTGTCAGCCCGAGTTACAATTAAATGTGGGTTATCCTTTAGGAATTGCTTGGTTTTTTTCAAAGTATTATTCAAGGTAGAACGAGTTGGAGATGAAGTTAAATAATTAGTAATAACATGTGTGATCCTTGCTCTAGTCAGGTCTCTTTCCGAATTCGGGCAATGTTGAAATTTTCGAATTTCCGTAAAACTTGACGTATAACTTCAGATGACAGATGACTTCATCGCTGTTTTTGGTCTTAAACACTAAAGCATACATGTAAGATTTATTGCAAGACCTTTGCGCCACTTACTGGTACCTCCCACTTTCTGTAATCCGGAGTTTCATCCTGGTGCTCTGAACGGCGATTTCAAGATTTTTGTCTTTATTCATTAAACACTTATGAAATTAAGTACTCACATTCTAATAACATATCTCAAAAGTTTTCAAAAATTTTGACCAAAATTAACATCTAAAAATGCACGCTGCGTTTCAAATACCGCCAATATTATGAGTTTAATAATCAAAACCTTTTCTATATAATGCTTTTCAATGGAAAAGTACGTTACGGCAACTTAGTAATGGGTTTTGGAAATGCCACAGATTTTTATCCGAAAAAACAGATTTTCAGGTTTTTCTTCATAGTTTTCATTTGAGCGACCTCTAAACTTCAATCAAATGACTATCACTATGACTAATTCCAGAAGAAGAGCCGATTTAAAAAAATTTTTTGGCACTCTAACATAATGACAATCCGATTGCTTTATAGATCGATTAAATACATAATAAATAGATGATTTTTATAAATAAAATCAAGTAACAGTAAGGTAATATCTATACGTTTTCTGTCTGTTACTGGTTAATGATAAACAGTACGATTTTTTGGTTTGGAGTATGGTAACGCCGCTAATATTTATAATGAAAATAAATAATAGATCTTTTGAAGCTAAAGTTGCTTTGTTTTTTTTAATTTATAGTTTAATAATGACAAGTTAAAATTGTCGAAACTATAGTCACTAAATAAAGTCAGTGTTATACAAAGTTAAAAGTTTTTTATTTGTGAAGAATAATGTATAACGAAGTAGAAGCCTCCACCGTTAACAGTATAGTTTATTTCCTTAGTTAATACTTATTTCGAACAGTTTACTATGTAAAATTTCTTAAATATAAACACATGAATTAATTTTATCGTGTAGTATTTAAGCTCCTATAGCTCGTTGTATTTTTTAATGGTGTCTGTTAGTGCATGTGAGTATAGTTTAGTTGTGGATTTCTCTGTTCGTAGATCTGATTTTCTTATTGTTTTGTAGTTGTGTGTGTCTTTGTTTGTTTTTAGTGTGATATACGTTTTGGTAAGTTTGTTTTTATTTTGTATATTAATAGTAGGTTATTTAATGCTAAGATTTTATCTATATTCAGTTCTTGTGTTCTTATGTATAATTCATTTGGATTAGTTCTGTTGTCCATTTTATATAATGTTTTTAATATACGGTTTTGTTGAACTTATATTTTTCCAATATTTTCTTAGTTGTATTTCCTCATATATTATTTAGATATTTAATTTTTGATATGAAAAGTGCATGGTATATTTGTTTTCTTATTTCTGTTGGTATGTAGTTTCTTATTTTGTAGATCAAGTTTATGGTTTCTGCATTATGCTGTGTTAGTTGGTTAATGTGTCCATTCCATTTAAGATCATCTTGAAGTTTTAAACTTAGATAATCAATTTCTTTTAATTATTTTATTTCCTGTCCATTTATTTTTATTTTAATATCTATTTGTTGTTCTCCTGTACTGAATACCATGAATGTTGTTTTTATTTCATTTAGTGTTAGTAAGTACTTCCAAGAAGGTATTTCCTATGTATATTAAACGTGTGTCGTCTGCATATAAATATTATTTTCCCTTAAGATTAAATTACATAATATCATTCGTGTATATTATGTGTAATATAGGGGGAAGTATACTACCCTGTGGAATTCCGTATTCTGCATACATCTGTTGGCTTTCTATATTATTTATAATTGTTTTTAGAGGTCGGTTCGTTAAGTAGTCGGTTAGATTTATGTCTGTTTTGTTTCATATTCCTATTGCCATTAGCTTCTCTATCTTAATATCTTTTGTCGAAGTCTTTTGTAAATATATAACAATAGCGACAGTTTTTTGTTTTTCATCTGATGCTCTTTTTATTTCATTAATTAGATCGTACGCTGCAGAAGTTGTTCTTGAATAATGCTCTACTGTTGTTTTTAAATAATATTATGCTTATTTAGATGATTGCTTGTCTGAATATGTATAACTTTCTCCAGTATTTTGTTTAATGTTGATAGTAGTGATATTGGTCTATAATTTTTGGGGTATCTCCTTTTTGTGTACTGGTATTATAATCTAGTTCTTTATTTTAAGAGTAATTCTGTGGTAGTTATTGAACCATTTTTTTTGGCGTGCAATATTTTTTCTTTGGTTTCTATTGTTTAGAATTGTACAATGATTTGACTAATTTCATTTTATGTCCTTTTTTATTTATAGACTTTATCAGGTCTTTTTGAATGTTAATATTTAGTCATTTTATAATTTGATACCACTTCTTCCGTTTTCTCTACTTTTTCCTGTTTTTGTACTCCACTTATAATCATGCTGTTCTTGATTTTATCCTTTTCACTTTTCTCTATTGTATTTTCCAAAATTTGTATACGTTCTCTTAGTTCTTCATTTCGCTTTCTGTTATCTTTCAATAACTATTTGAAATCTTTGTTTTCAGTTTAAAATCCATCAAACTTGATACTCATGAAATGTACCGATTTTTAAAGTTCCTTAATCGTTGTTGTTATATATACTCATATTATACAATTATTTATACAACCATATGCTTCGATTCTGCATTTAAAAAAATATTATTAGAATATTTATTTTTACGAATATTTACTATTATAGAAATAACTAAATCACGTATACCGCACCCTTCAGCATTAAAAAAGAGAAAAATATGGTATTACAATTACATGTAATTAATGTATTGATAAAATGCAATACGTGGAGGAAAATTAGGAGGAAAATTTCTTGAACACGTTGTATATGATAAGAGTATAACAAATAGAATTTTACAAACAGTCCTATTACTTACTTTCAAAGTATTTGCAATATTTGGAGTAGAAGTTCCTGGATCTTCATCTTTCATGTTCAGCACATTCTCTTCCATCTCTGCCGTTCTTATTATCATTTACCTGCCTGAAAGAGCAAGCGATCTAGAAGTACGTCACAGTAAACTACAAGGTTTACGCGGAAAAGATGTTCAGATTAAGGGAAAGAACGCTTCTTTTTCATTCAGGCTCTCTTCCGGTTCGTCGACGGGCGCCAAGGTCACCAGTGGAGCAGAGGCCAAGGTTAATACCGTCAAAAGTCTGTAACCACGAAGGAGGCAAAATCACCTAGGTGGCCGAGGCGGAGCCAAGAAGGCTGACGCAGGAGAAAAGAAAGTAGTAGTCAACGACCACCATTATTTTTTTAAATGTCAAAACATGTGACAAAAAAACGAAAATATATTCTGAAATTAACATTAAGTTTAGATTTTCTCTGTACATCCTCTAAACATTGAAATATTCTTGCCTTAACTCATTCACAGTTTAAATTCATTGTATTGCTTCTTCTAATAATTTCTAGTTTGTCATTTTGTGCTTTTGCATTCTCTTCGTTCCTCATTAATACTATCCCATAATATTGCACAAGCTACTATACACTATTGTTTCTGTTCTCCTTGATAATTTGTTTGATCACCTTTAGTCTCTTTCTTCTTTCTCTAGTACTATGTCATATAACGTTTGCATTATATTTATCAAAGTAATTACCTCACTCACTTCTATTTTCTTTCTTATGTGTGAACAGTATTATATCTACCTTCTACTTTTCGGTATCCTTTCTCTTATCACCTTCTGATATATATTCTTTGTACTTGTATTCAAATTCTATCTAGGTTTTCCTTATAATTATTTCTAATAATATTTCGTCTTGATTTTCTTGCTTTTTCGAGCATTTTTTTTAGGTTTTACTACATTTTGTGTTCGCCAAGTTTATCCTTTTTTTTTCGTTTTGTCGATTTTTGTTTGTTCTATATGCTCAGCAAGCAAATTATACAGGGTGTTTATTAAACATACAGCATAAATTTAAAAGGTTATTCTCTGAACCATTCTAAGAATATTTTGTCCGTTGATGAATTTCGAAAACTAACTTGTTTCGAAGATATAGGGCGAAACAAAAAAAAACATTCCATTAGCAAGAATTACATTTAGTTTCTTAATATACAAACACTTTTGAAAATTACTTGCTCCAGCGAGGATGCAATTATTGACTCTCAAACTCTTTCAAAAACATCAGTGCCTTTTCTTATTTTGTTTCACCCAGCAATTATCTGATTTCATAAGCCTTCCAAATTTTCGAGTGGAGTAGTGCAAACTAATGATTTTAGGAACTTTATCAGACGATAAGATAAACTATACTTTGATAATATCACGAAATTTGTCCAGTGAATATAGTTTCAACCTTTACAAGGCCATTATCAAACTTACAGGCTGTATACTATAGTCACTGAATAAATTCCGTGTGTGATATTAACAATCATGTGGTCTGTTAGCAGTCCTATAGGTGTGTTCAGCTGTGCCCTACTTACTTAGTGCCAGTAGTCCTGCAGCTTGGTTGGAATCGGGCCCTCTTATGATGGCCTTATTGTGGTTAAGCCAGTATACCATCCCTGGTCTGAGGCCCAATGGTTGTAAATGATCTTCAATGAAAATTCTTTACTGCATTTCTTGAAACATTTGCTTGATCGGTAAGAAGAATCAATGTCAATAGTTGAGAAATTTGAACCAATTTGATAAAATGCAATATGTCAGCAAGAAAAAGTTGTACGTGTTATATTTTGTAACGGTCAAAATTTGTCATTACGGACTTTTATCTTAGGCAACCCATATCACTCCATATCTTTATAATATTTTACGTATTTGTTTTAATATTTTAAATTTTATTAACGTAACAGAAGTGAATTTGTTAAAATTAACAATCAACAATGTAGATGGTAGATTTATTAATATTTTATTGGGTTTAAAAAGTCCGATGATTTTATTTTCTGTTTTGACTTTCCGCGTTGAGCGCGTACAATTTTGGCGGTCGATTGATAATGTTTTTTCTCGTAATTTGTGATCAGGAATTTAATGTTAGAGAGAGACCGATATATATTTCTATGGGAAATTTCCTAAATTACAATTTTCGACATTTTGTTCTTTTCTCACGTACAAGCCGTGAAGAGTACATCGTGGTTGATATCAGTAGACGAATATATATCATTATTTTGGATTTTACTGGAAACCACTAATTCCACATTTATTTTGGAGGCTTTTAGAAGCATTTGTGAAGTATATATATTTTGCATAATTGTGGAATAACTCTGTTGAGGATTTTGATTGTTACTCCACGTGGTCGTACAAGAGAAATTTGTCGAAATACTACTCTGCTCCATTATTCGGCTCGATTAATTGTACAAAACCCTCTTTAAGAGGTAAGTTGCTTCCTATATTATAACAAAATAAGGTTCCTTTGTGTCGTTATATGTGTTCACTATTTTTGACGTATGGAAAAATTACGCGTTGTCTTTTTAGGGTTTTTTTTTTCTATATACGGATTTCGGTTGTAATATCGGCAATTGGATTTCCGGGATCATTTATTCTGTTCCTGTGTTGGTTGAGAGACTCCAGAATTTGGACTTACATCCTAAAGGGACGCCCCTAACCCTTCGCTGGAATACCTAGTCCAAGGATCTCGAATTCGAAGGATTGATCAAGGAATTTATGGTGTAAACCCGTATTATCAACCGGAAATTCGACCAGATAAGTTTTACGATATTAATATTTGTGCATTATATTTTTATTGTTTCTTTTTCTTTCTTTGTGGTTAATTCTTAATTGTTTAATCGAATTTCTAATATATTGAATCACGCTATTGGTTAATGAATTTTGAGCAATATTACAGTTACTTTTTTTTGTTGTTTAATTAAATTTTTGTCTTTTTTTTTACTACATTACATTATCAATTTATTATTTTCATATTTTTATATTATAACTATTTGATTATTATCATTATTATTATGTTATCCTTATATTTTATTTAATACGAATAATTATTATAAGATAAGTTGTGAACCATAAATGATCATTTAAGGGGAAACATTGATTTATATTGTAGTATAACAAATAGTTAATCCGAAATTTCTATTAATAAGATTATTATTTAATACATATTATTATTCTTAATCATTGACATTGTCATAATTTAAATTAATTTGTTTATTCTCAATAAATTGTTTATTTTGAATTATTAAATCTATTTTCTTTGCCTATGAGAAATAATAGTGATAATTGAGTTTCAATATTAGGCAAATATTTTGCAACCGAATATTTGGATTCACTTATTGAGGAACTAGGGGTAATTAATGGTTGCTGGCGCCCTTAATAGTAAAGAACAAATCAATTAAACCCATGACCAAACTCTCCGACAAAAAGGTTAGCCTGGTTCCTTTTGTTGCCATCTTATTGTAGACAATTATTGGTAGATAACTTTGTATAAATAACCCGGGGCTTAATTGTAAGGCTAGGGTAGGTGGCAAATTTGGCGCCCAACGTGGGGCCTCTGTAGTAAGCATTTATTTAATAATTCAATTTAATAAAAAAAATTTAAAAAAATTAAAATTAACTTAAAAAAAAATTGTCTGTTTTTAAAAATTGATTTGTGGAAAGGAGAAATTGCTGCTAGAATATTTCTTAAGAAATTTAACTGTAATCTTGCCTCTTTTGGATGTTAGTTTAAAATTAAAGATTATATTAAGTACAAGTTAAAAAAAAAATCTTTCATTTGCGGGTGGTCAAACTTGTTATTTTGTGTATGCTATGGCTACAGGGAAAATTAAAATTGATTTTGGTCGCTTATCGAAAGATGAACTTGTGTATGAGTTGAATGTCCGCGGGTTAGGAGACGGAAAAAATTTGACAGTTCAAGAATTACGGTCTGCCTGTAGAAATGCTGGGAGGTTAGATAGCTCTCTTCTTTCGGTTACTGAACCAAAATATCCGTACACATTTGAACAAGACTCATCTAGTCTAGTTGATAACATTCAGTGTATCGAATCATTGATTAACGAATTCTCAGGGGTAAAGAATGATAGTCGGTATAGGTGTATAATTTCTAAAATTGCTCATTCACTGGGTCGAGTAAATCGATCTAGGCCGACAAATGATAAAGAAAAGGCGCTTAAAAGTGAATTTAGTATGAAATTATTAATGTTCTTGGATAAACTCCAAGCCAAATTGCACCGAGAAAGGGATTCTCGTATTTTTGATTTGTCAATGTTACGCGAGAACTTAAAAGTCGAGGTTCCTCAAAGTTCCCCTATAAATTCGGATGTTGATTCAGATAGTGATTGTAGTGTAAAGGAAGTCAAAACGAAACCGATGCCAATTCGTGATTGGGGTTTGAAATTCTCGGGTAGACAGGACAATATGTCATTTAGTACGTTTGTTGAGCGTGTTGAAGAATTGAGACATACTAGAGGTATATCCCACTCCATGTTATTTAGAGATGCAATCGAGTTATTTGAGGGTGATGCTAGAATTTGGTACAATATGGTAAAATCTTGGGCAACCGATTGGAAATCTTTAGTTGAACTTATGGCTGATCAGTTCCTGCCTGAAAATTTCGATCGTGATTTGTTTGAAGAGATTAAGAGACGCTTTCAGGGCGA
Source organism: Ontholestes murinus (assembly GCA_963969525.1). Classification (NCBI taxonomy): domain Eukaryota; kingdom Metazoa; phylum Arthropoda; class Insecta; order Coleoptera; family Staphylinidae; genus Ontholestes; species Ontholestes murinus. The sequence continues at coordinate 34,870,502 of OZ018388.1, forward strand.
GAATGAAAACATTGGTTTGTATGTAGCCTCCATGACAAGTTTGTTTAATAAATTAAGACAGCCTGTCGCGGAAGAAATTCGAATGCAGATTATTATTGAGAGAATAGATCCATATTACCATCCATTCTTAGCTTTTCAAGATATCAAATCAGTCACACAGTTGTTATCACTCTGTCGGCAATTAGATTCAAAACGAAATTTATCTCGTTCTTATAAACCACCTCCTAATAGAAATAGAAGTCTTATTCCTGAGCTCGCTTACGCAGGCTCAAGTACATCAGATGATAGCTCTCTTCATTCTAGAAAATCTTTTCTTCTAAATAATGGTCCTAAAGGTAAATCGATTGACCGTAACAAATATCATGATAGAAAGTGTTGGAACTGTAGTGGGGTGGGTCATTTATCACCAAAATGTACCATGCCTCAAAAGAAGTACTGCCACTCCTGTGGATATCCCGATGTTACAGTACGCTCTTGTCCTAAATGTAGTCTGAGATCGGGAAACGAGCAAATGAGACGATAGGTAAGGGTTGCTCATCGTCTCATAATATTTCCCCGACCCTTGATAAAATGTATGACTCTTCTGTTCGCTGTGTTTTAGATTATGTGTTATCTCATGTTGATAATGATACTCGTCCCTTTATCACTGTTTCAATTTTTGGCAGAGAACTATTAGGTTTATTAGACTCTGGCGCAACTAGAACTATTGTTGGAGGTAAAGGATGGAAAATACTACAAGATATTGGTTTTGTTAAATTAGAATCTTGTACTGTTAAGTCTATTTCTGTTGCAAATGGTGATCTATGTGATTGTCTTGGGATTCTGCGTGTACCAGTGAAGTTGGAAAACGCAGAGAGAATAATCGATATTCTTGTATGTCCTTCATTAAGTCACACCCTTATTTTAGGGGTTGATTTTTGGGTAAGAATGGGGATCATTCCCGATTTAAGATCTAAAGAATGGAAATTCTCTCGTCTTGAAACGAATATTTGTGTGGATAGTATTGATGCTTTAAAATGTCAAAATTCCATTTCATCAAATGAACTTAAGATTTTAAATGATTTTATCCAGGAAAAATTTGCAGAAATGGGTGACGGGTTAGGATGTACTGATTTGGTTAAACATAGAATTGAAGTTCTGGAGGGTGTTCAACCAATTAAACAAAGATTTTATCCTGTTTCTCCCGCTTTAATGAAGCATATTGATGACGAATTAAACGAAATGTTAGATAAAGGAGTTATAGAACCTTCTTCTAGTCCTTGGAGTAGTCCTATTGTAATGGTCCGCAAGAAGGATAATTCTTACAGGTTTTGCGTAGATTATCGTAAGCTTAATAGTGTAACAAAAAGGGATGCTTACCCTTTACCATTTGTTTCAAATATTTTAGATAAACTTAGAGATGCTCGTTATCTTTCTAGCCTTGACATTAAATCTGCTTATTGGCAAGTTCCAGTGGATGAACAGTCTCGTCAATACACAGCTTTTACAGTTCCTGGACGTGGACTTTTCCAATTTAAACGTCTTCCATTTGGTCTTCATAATGCACCTGCCACTTGGCAAAGGCTTATTGAGAATGTGCTTAGGGCAGATTTAGAGCCATTTGTATTTGTATATCTCGATGATATTGTCGTCGTCACGCAAACTTTCGAACAACATATTGAGATCTTGACAAAAGTTTTTGATAGATTAATATCTGCGGGTTTAACGTTGAGTAAAGAAAAATGTCAGTTTTGTCGAAGTGAACTTCGATATCTTGGGTATGTAGTGGATGCTAATGGTCTTCATGTCGACCCAGAAAAGGTCAATGCCATACTGCAAATTCCTACTCCGACTAAAGTCGCTGATGTTCGCAGTATAATCGGGACAGCTTCATGGTATAGGAGATTTATTCCTAATTTTTCGACGTTAATACAACCTCTCACAGGGCTATTAAAGAAAAACGTAAAATTCAACTGGGGTCTTCCTCAGGAAGAATCTTTTAAATTGATTAAAGAACGATTAATATCAGCACCAGTACTGTCATGTCCAAATTTCGATTTACCTTTCACTATTCAAACTGATGCGAGTGCATTTGGTATTGGAGCCGTATTAACGCAACTACATTCCGATGGTGATGAACGGGTTGTATGCTACCTATCGAGGTCACTTACAAAACAAGAGCGGAAGTGGTCAACCACCGAACGTGAATGCCTTGCTGTGCTATGGGCAATAGAAAAATTGCGACCATATGTCGAGGGTACAAAATTCACTGTTGTCACTGATCACTGGTCTTTATGCTGGTTAAATAATTTGAAAGATCCTACTGGCAGATTAGCTAGGTGGAGTGTTCGTTTACAACAGTATAATTTCGACTTGGTACACAGGAAAGGAAAAGATCATGTTGTGCCTGATATGCTCTCTCGTTCAGTCCCTGTTGTCGATACTTTGGAAACCAAAGAACATGATAGAAAGATCCATGTAAAGAAAGATATTTGGTATTCAAAAATGTTAAACAACGTATTGGAATTTCCGCTAAAATTTCCATCTTGGCGTGTTGTGGGTTCGATTTTATATAAACATGTAGAAAATGGTACATATCCCAATTTGTCAAATGAAAGCGATAATTGGAAACGTGTTGTTCCAAAGTGGGAACGCGCAGATATATTGCAGAAAAATCATGATGATCCTTGCGCTGGACATCCTGGCATTTTTAAAACATTTAAACGTGTTATTAGCCATTATTACTGGCCCAAAATGAAGGCTGATATAACCAATTATGTCAGAAAATGTGTTGTTTGTAATCAAAATAAACCGGAACAGTTAAAGCCGCCTGGTCTTTTAGCTCCTCATCGTGTTGTTGATAAACCATTTCAAGTTGTGTCATGTGATCTCATGGGTCCATTACCTAAATCAAATCGAGGGTTTAAATATATTTTAGTAATATTGGATAGTTTTAGTAAGTTTTCATTGGTAATTCCGTTAAGAAATGCCACAGCTAAACTCGTATGTGCAGCCATTGAAGAGAAATTTTTATTACTTTTTGGTCAACCGGAGATTATGATTACTGATAACGGTACCAATTTTAAAAGTAAGGAATTTCGTAATTTGCTCAACTCCTACCACATTAAACAGACATTTACTCCGCACTATCACGCGCAAGCAAATCCTACTGAAAGAACAAACAGAACTCTAGGTACCATGCTTCGTTGCTATGTCCGTGAAAATCAGAAAACTTGGGATAATAATATTTTTAAGATCGGTTGTGCCTTGCGGACACAAGCACATGATATTCATAAATACACTCCATATTTTGTTGTCTTCGGGCGTGAAATGCCTACTAATATTGAGATGAGTGCAGAATCTCCATCAGGATTCAGGATTGAGGAAGAGTCCCTTTTCAAAAACAGACAGGACGCTTTTCAAAAGTTATACCAACAAATTAAAAATCGTTTGCAGAAGGCTAGTGAGAAAAATAGGCATTATTATAATTTACGGCACAGAGATGTTTCTTTTGATATTGGTTCATCTGTTTTCAGGAAAAACTATTGTCTCTCTGATGCGACGAAGAACTTCTCCGCAAAATTAGCGCCAAAATATGTAGGTCCCTTTATTATATCTAAAAAGATATCACCTTGGACATATGAATTAATTGATGTGGATGGTAGATTTAGAGGAACATGGCATGCTAAGGATTTAAAGCAAATACAGACTGATGATCACTAATGACATCTAATTCGATATTACTCTTCTGGTACATAATACATATTTATTGTAGTTTAGTATTAAGTGTTTGAATACTGATGTAAGTTGGGTTGTTAGTTGGTTGTTTTCTTGATTATGTGGTACAGAAGGTTTTGGTTGTTGGTGTTCTTGAATTGAGTGGCTTTTGTTTAACTGTCGGCTTAGCCAAAACAAAACAAAAATATTCTTGTTCTTATCATCATACGTAGTTGTAGTTTTGTACTTGGAATTCTTATGATGACCATCTATAGGTCATCCTCTTTAGAGGAAAGGGGGGAATCTGTAACGGTCAAAATTTGTCATTACGGACTTTTATCTTAGGCAACCCATATCACTCCATATCTTTATAATATTTTACGTATTTGTTTTAATATTTTAAATTTTATTAACGTAACAGAAGTGAATTTGTTAAAATTAACAATCAACAATGTAGATGGTAGATTTATTAATATTTTATTGGGTTTAAAAAGTCCGATGATTTTATTTTCTGTTTTGACTTTCCGCGTTGAGCGCGTACAATTTTGGCGGTCGATTGATAATGTTTTTTCTCGTAATTTGTGATCAGGAATTTAATGTTAGAGAGAGACCGATATATATTTCTATGGGAAATTTCCTAAATTACAATTTTCGACATTTTGTTCTTTTCTCACGTACAAGCCGTGAAGAGTACATCGTGGTTGATATCAGTAGACGAATATATATCATTATTTTGGATTTTACTGGAAACCACTAATTCCACATTTATTTTGGAGGCTTTTAGAAGCATTTGTGAAGTATATATATTTTGCATAATTGTGGAATAACTCTGTTGAGGATTTTGATTGTTACTCCACGTGGTCGTACAAGAGAAATTTGTCGAAATACTACTCTGCTCCATTATTCGGCTCGATTAATTGTACAAAACCCTCTTTAAGAGGTAAGTTGCTTCCTATATTATAACAAAATAAGGTTCCTTTGTGTCGTTATATGTGTTCACTATTTTTGACGTATGGAAAAATTACGCGTTGTCTTTTTAGGGTTTTTTTTTTCTATATACGGATTTCGGTTGTAATATCGGCAATTGGATTTCCGGGATCATTTATTCTGTTCCTGTGTTGGTTGAGAGACTCCAGAATTTGGACTTACATCCTAAAGGGACGCCCCTAACCCTTCGCTGGAATACCTAGTCCAAGGATCTCGAATTCGAAGGATTGATCAAGGAATTTATGGTGTAAACCCGTATTATCAACCGGAAATTCGACCAGATAAGTTTTACGATATTAATATTTGTGCATTATATTTTTATTGTTTCTTTTTCTTTCTTTGTGGTTAATTCTTAATTGTTTAATCGAATTTCTAATATATTGAATCACGCTATTGGTTAATGAATTTTGAGCAATATTACAGTTACTTTTTTTGTTGTTTAATTAAATTTTTGTCTTTTTTTTTACTACATTACATTATCAATTTATTATTTTCATATTTTTATATTATAACTATTTGATTATTATCATTATTATTATGTTATCCTTATATTTTATTTAATACGAATAATTATTATAAGATAAGTTGTGAACCATAAATGATCATTTAAGGGGAAACATTGATTTATATTGTAGTATAACAAATAGTTAATCCGAAATTTCTATTAATAAGATTATTATTTAATACATATTATTATTCTTAATCATTGACATTGTCATAATTTAAATTAATTTGTTTATTCTCAATAAATTGTTTATTTTGAATTATTAAATCTATTTTCTTTGCCTATGAGAAATAATAGTGATAATTGAGTTTCAATATTAGGCAAATATTTTGCAACCGAATATTTGGATTCACTTATTGAGGAACTAGGGGTAATTAATGGTTGCTGGCGCCCTTAATAGTAAAGAACAAATCAATTAAACCCATGACCAAACTCTCCGACAAAAAGGTTAGCCTGGTTCCTTTTGTTGCCATCTTATTGTAGACAATTATTGGTAGATAACTTTGTATAAATAACCCGGGGCTTAATTGTAAGGCTAGGGTAGGTGGCAATTTAATATTTAATAGTATCTATTATTTTGCTTTGTTTCTTTACGATATGTAAGGTATTGTACTATCTTTCCTTTTCAGGCAAGCTTCTTATATTTTACGTTTCCATCCTCTGGTTCACTCATCATTAATTTACTTCCTTTATGATTTTAGTTGTAATTATTTGCTCTTAGAATAAGTTTTTTGTATCTAACTATTTCTTTCTTTGTATTCTTATTTTTTATATATTTGAAATGTTCCTCAATTTGATATTTTGCTTTAATTATTTCTTCTATTTGGTTTGTTTTTTCATACTTTTTTTATTTTTCTAATGGTTGTTTCGTTATAATTTTTTTCTCTACTCTCTAAAAGCATTTAATTTATTTCACTGCCTTTTCAAGTATACTTAATAAGATTTTAACCTTTTTTTGTTTTTTTTTACTGTTTTACTGCTTTATTCTCTATTTTTCGTAAATTCAAAATCATATTTTATTAAAATTTAGAGGCGCTAATACAGAAAATAATTGTTTTTTAAGAAACGATGTAGTCAATTTTTTAATTGGCCATGGAACGATTAAATAGTAATATAAATTCATGTTTTAGAATATATAACAAGAACGTTGATAAATATTTCGTTATTATAACGGAGGAGTATCTTTAATAATCGAAAGTAGTTGTGTTAAAGTAGAATCGATTCGAATCAAGTTATCTTTATTTTTCTGGTACACAATGCGTAATCCCGTATTAACTCCTTGTTTGTCATTGTTCTCAAGGGTTAATTCAATTTCTTACCTCGGAGACGCAATAGTGCGACGGCGTCCCTTTTAGAAATGATGAAGAGATTCGGGCCGTAAGTCCTAATTTCCTTTCTTCTCTCTTAATTTGGACGGAATTCGGGCCCCCTTGGACGCCGCCGCCGCGCTTACTGAAAATTAACTATTTAAGGGACGTCAGTGTCGGGGCGGATGTTACGAGGGGCGCTGCATTCGCAGTGTCCATCCGAAATGTAAGCAGCGAAATGTAATTTCCATGGAATCAATCAAGCGTATTTGAAATTCGGGTAGTTCCATTATTCATAGGAAGAGGAACGTTTAAAATGTGTGCGTGTGTGCGTGCGCTGCGCCTGCCTGCCGCCAACCGTCCATCCGTCCATCCGTCCGGTCGGTCGGTGGGCAAGAGCGCGCGCGGTGGTCAGTTTTTCTTGAGGCCGGTTACCATGGGGGCGGCCGCCTACCCCGGACCCCCCGCGTCGGACACAAGAGAGAATTCGGGGTAGAAGAGGAAGGGCAGAGAAGAGCGAAGAGAGTGCGCTAGAGAGAGTCCTACATTAGGTTATCCAATATTCCACTCTGGCGGGCGAGCGCTCCAGGCATGCAAATGAAGTTAGAGAGGGGCCTAGAGGGGGGACTCTCCTGTAGTCCTGTAGGATACGGGGGGCGGAAGGGACGGAGAGCGGGGGTGGTACGCACACACGACTTGGCCGAGCTATTGATTAAAGACGGCCGTGGTCCAGCGGGTAATTACCCCCTTATCTCTCACCCCTTCGCATATACTAACATCCACTGCGTTCAACTGTTCGTGGAGGGTGAGGGTGTTACACTTAGATAAGGGTTGCTAAATGTTGCCAGCGATTTCTATGCTACAATACCGTTACACATTCGCCCCGGCCCTTAACTACACACACGCGCCTCGGAGAAGAAAAAAGGAAACAAAACTAACGGCGCAATAACACGCGCGTAAACATAAATATATTTGCACCCCCGCGAGATTCCGAAACACCGCACTAACACACAACACCCTTTCTATACGTTCCCATTCATTTCCCGCACAAACAACCGTAAAAAAAGCGCAAATAATCAGATTAACACTATTTCCAAATTGACCCACACAAACTATTCAATGGCAAAATATACTCTAACCAAAACTTAAAAAATATATTTGCTTATTAAACTACCTATAATTGTCAGCGAACAACTTCACTTCTTGTTAGTTGAACTTACGCAAATCATGTGAGTGAGCGATCATTAGTTTATTGCTTATTAATGAGGTAAATACTGATAACATATTTATCATTTATAGCATACAGTCAGCTAAAATCGTAAACCTTTGAGTATTAAGTTACAGAGCTATTCTTATTATAATTTTGTTATAATTCGTAATTGTTTCCTTTAAAACCTCAAATGTCTTATTTGTGTGACCGTGACTAGAATTATTTCGTTATTGCATTGAATTTTTAAATCCGATTAAATTTAAATTAACTAACTAGATTTATTAGTACATCTTACACTTTAATTATATATTTTAATTACAGATAATTTTGAAAATGACTGAAGTAATTGCAAAAATTAATATATTAACATTATAATATTTGAAAATAATGAATAAAAATATAATTGTATAGATTTTAAAGGTAAATAAGCAGTGTCATACCTCAGGTCTCCAAAGTAGGACCTCAATTTATCTTTTGCATTCTAATTCAATTTGTTGCCTTTTAGAAAAGCTAAAAAAATATTGTAGAAGCAGTGCTGTGGAACAACAAAATTAGGAAGCACAGAAGTAAAGAGAACCGAATAATGACAGACGACTTAAAGAGAATGATAAAAACAAAAACGACTACGAAGAATACAAACAAATAAAGATAGAAGAAAACCGAGAAATTCAAAAAGCAAAACAAGAATCATGGATAAAGTTTGGAAAAACAATGAATGAGAACTACAGAGAAAACCAAAAACTATTTGATTGAACAATAAAACAACTCAAACAAAAAAAAGAACACAACATGATGATCATTAAAGACAAATAGGGAAACATAATCTCAAACAAAGATAAAATTATGGGAATATGGCGACAATACTTCGAAGATCCGACCGAATAAAAAACAGAAGAGAATGAGATACATGAAACAGAAGAGGAGACAAATATGGCAGCGATGGAGAAGATAAAAGTGGAAAAAGTATAGGAAGTAATTAACAAATTAAAAACGGAAAGGCGCCATTTACAATAATACTGGATAAGGCGATGAAAAAATAAGGGATGAAAACATTAAAAATTGGATATTGGAATATGGAGATGTTACAACTAATAGATATACTATTTGCAGATGACATGGCAATAATTGCAGAGACAGAGGAAGACCTGCAATATAATATAGAAATATTATATAATTAATTGTCCAAAATCAAGATGAAAATAAACCTTGACAAAACGAAGACCATGATAATAGCACAGGAGGAGAAAAATTAGGAAATAAAGATACAAGGAAAGAAGATAGAACAAGTTGAACACTACATATACCTAGGAACAATAATTGAGAACAACAGAAAAATAGATAAAGAAATAGAGGATAAAATAGGCCAAATAGCAAAACTATTTAACATGCTGAAAAATACGTTCTTCAACAGAAAAGAAATTACCAAAAGCACGAAAACAGAAATAGTTAAACAAGTTATAAGACCCACCTTGATATACAGCAGCGAATCATGGATATTGACAAAAAAATAAAAATAAAAAAGAATAAACGCGATTAAAATGAGATTCCTCGAAAAAATAGATTAGAATATAATGTGTTTATTTCATCAATTATTACATAAATAGTCAATATAGATATATACGCACATAAAGTAGTACATGTATTAGATGCGTGAGTACATATAAATATTATTAAAATAATTAAAAAGTTTAGGTGGTAACATATAATATGATACTACATTTTAAAATACACAGAAGATTACACTAACTTTTATCTAAAAGTTTAGGCTAAAAATTTATTTACACTATACACAACTTGTTCAAGTAAGAAAAATTTCACCCCTTTAAAGAATGATTTACCTCTTTTCAGTTTTAAGGATTCTGGAAGCTGATTGTAGATTTTCGGGCCCCAATAATCAACACCTTGTTGAGTCCTTCGTTTTGAGTGATGTGGAATTTGCAGGTTATTTTTGTTCCTTGTGTTTATTTCATGTATTCCATTTCTCGTACTTTGAGGATATATAGCGAGGCTAGTGTCAATATTCTTTCTTTTCTAAAGTACTCTCTACAGCTTTGCAAAGGTGCTAGATCGCAAGGTGTTCTTAAGGCTCTTTTTTGTAAAATAAAGAGTTCTTCAGCAGCTGCTGATGATCCCCACAAGAGGTTACCATAAGTAAGAACACTTTGACAATTTGCATAGTAGGCTATCTTGGCCATTTCGTGTGTGCTGACTTTTTTATGATCCTGATTGTATGTATGGCTGTTGATATTTTATTTGCAACTTCTGCTATATGCTTGCTCCAGTTTAATTTGGGATCTATAGTGATGCCCAATAATCTAAGAGATTCTGTTGGCGCGGATTTTTTTACATACGGGATTTGAGTTTTATCTTCATTAATTTTTAATTTATTTATTTTGAACCATTTTTCAGTTTCCTTGAGTACTTCAGTTTCCGCACGTTTAAATTCGTCACTGGTATGTGCATGTAACAGATACAACGTATCGTCTGCATATAAGTAAGTACTTATTATATTTGAATTTAAATCAAGGTCATTGACGTATGATATAAATAGAATGGGACCTAATATGGAGCCCTGAGGAACCATATTTGTTATTCTTGTTTTCTCAGAGAATTTTCCTTTCCATGTCACTTGCTGTGTTCTGGAGTGGTCCTCTAGTTCCATAGTGCTCTAGTTTGTCGATTAAAGTCTTATGACAGACTGAATCGAAAGCTTTTGATAAGTCGCATGATATTAACTAAATTTCTTCGTTACTGTCATGAGCTTTCAGGAATTTCTCAATTAGTTCTACAAGCACTGTTATAGTTGAACGTTTTTCTCTAAATCCTGATTTCTGATAATTTTATTTTTCTCTAAATACTTAATTAATCTTGTTTTTATAACTAGCTCGAATATTTTTGATAATGCTGGCAGAATTGATATCGGTCGGTAATTATTTAGGTCATTTGCATTACCACATTTCAGGATGGGACGATGTTTGATCTCTTTAATTCTTGGGGCAACACTCCTTCCATGAGACATTTGTTAATAATTATTGTAAGAGAAATACATATTTCTTCGATTATGTCTTTTATAAAAGACGTTGTTATACCAATAGAAAATAAAATAAGACCAATAATTGAACAAATAACGGAAGGATAGATGACATGGTACGGTCACATCTGCAGAATGAACGATGAAAGAAACACCAAGAAAATATATGAAGCACGAGCAACAGGAAAAAACTAAAGAGGAAGACCCAGAAATTATTGGAGCAGCGTAATAAGATAAGAGGCATAAAAAAAGGGAATACCTGAAAAGAACTAAAGAAATTAACAAATGATAGAAGGAAATAAATAAATTGATAAATAAATATAATAATAATATAAATAATAGAAAAGCTAAGCCAATGAATAGTGTAGCACATGAAAGTGTTAAATATGTTTATAGCTACGTATATAAAAATGCATTACCGAATCTCTTGACAAAATAAAATGAAATTTATAAAGCTGTAAAAAAATTCTTCACAAATAAAAAACTTTGAACTTTGCAAGTTAAAAGTTTTTTATTTGTAAATAAAATTTATTAGAAGTTGGCAATTGGAAAATCTGTTATTATTTAGAGAAATAATAAAAGAAATTTTTCTTCTCTACTTTTATATCATTATAAAACGCATTAATTATATTATAACATTTGCAATTGTTAAATAAAAACACGACTGTTTAGAGTTTTGCTTTATTTGTAGATACACTGCTACAATTGTTGTATATTGTATGAATAATTCATCTGTCTGGTGAAGCCACAGTGTGGTGAAACAGTTGTAGCAGTATATGTGCAAATAAAGCAAAACTCTAAACAGTCGTGTTTTATTTAATAATTGCATAATGGAGTTTCGCCAAGTATCAGCCTCACCAATCCAATAGTTGAGTAAGTGTTTTGGTTAAATATTTACCTTTACCTTTTACATGTCAACTTCTTATTCTCAACAAAATGCTAGCAACTTTTAATTGTCAAAAGGGAACTGGTAACTAGCTGAAATGTTCCTACTACAGTTACTACACTATTAATGGAACCAAATATGTGAATTTTCTAAAAAAATACTTGTTGTGTTCCTTAGTGGAAATACCAGATATTCCTACTACTTTTAGACTTTCAATTGTCACTTAAAAACTGTTACTATCAAGTGTCATTTTAATATTACTTTTTAGACTGTTACAAATAATCATAACAATATTATATACTTATCAACAGGAGTTATTTACAAAGAAAATGTAAAAAAAACGATTGTTAAGTTATAATTACACAATCAATAATTAATCAACTATTATCTTAAGTCGTGCAACTGTTTCTTGCAAACTGACAGTTAACTATTTCATTTAATTTTCATTGGTTTTCAATTGTCATTTATCTATTAACTGCCACCTATCATTAGAAATTACCAATTGTTAGTTAATAATCAAATAACTATCAACTGTTCTTTTCATATTAATCATTTAGGGTTATCAACTGGCACTGTTAGTTATTAACTGTCTGCCATCAAATATTTACTGAAATTAACTATTAACTATAATCACTGTTTATTTGCAATTTTAACCTCCCTCAAGTATTAAAACTGTAAATTCTGAAAACTTTTAATGTCATATATATATCTATATTATTAACTGCTACAATTAATTTTTAAACGTTACCATTTATCAACTATTTGCTTATTACTACAAAACAACTAACTTTTACTTACTACTAAAATACCAATTATAAATATTCAACTGTCACTGTTACTATCTAATGACTAATAATTACTATACTAACTGTTGTTATTAACCATTACTATTAAATTCCAACAGTTAATTATTAAGTGCTAACTGGCAGTAAATAACAACTATTATCTCCTAACTAGCACTAAATTCTATAAATATTAATGTTAATTGCTCCGTTTACTTTAGAAGACAACCCCAATGTCATCTTTCATGTAACAGTTTTAAATTGACAGTTGTCAAACGAATAACTATAATTTTAATCAAGAAGTCAAGCATCAAAACATGTTATGTAATATTTAATGTAAAAAATCATCAACAAAATGTGTAAGTCAGGTATTTATAATTTAACTTGTCCAAATTGTATAGGTGTATATTTTGGGCAATTAGGTTTTAATTTTAAAATTCGATTAAACAAACATCACAGGTCATGCAATTTAAAGAAAAATAATTCAACATTCACAAATCATTTCATAAGCCGAAAATTAATCCCGGAATTTTCCTCATTAAAGATCAGGTTGACCTAATGTATACCACTTTCTCTTTCAAGTTTTCTAGTAGGTTGTAATTCATAATTTAGGTACTTAGTTTGATAATAATTACCATGTAGTCGAAACTATAAATTGCAAATAAAGTTTTAAAGTGTTTTCTCTATTCTTAATATCGAAATGTACTAAGAAATTACTTTAATCATTTATTATTTATATTCATTTAAGCTTTATAGAATATGATTATGTAAAAATTAAAGGAATTTATGCTTAACGTTAATAGTTATGTTTACGATATTATTATTACTCAAACATGGTTGTATGGGGAATTCCTCAATAGTCAACTGCAGATATCTAATTATGTGTTTTTAGGGTCGATAGTGCCATTGGCAGAAGTCATTGGAGGTGCGGGTATTTTAATCGCTTCGAAACATTGTTTTAAATCTTCATTGGTGTCCAGCAATGCTGTTATTGAACAACTATTTATTTCTGCCATTATTAATTAAGTACATTATTGGTGGATTTTATATTCCTCCTGGCTCCTCTGAAGCTACCTATACTAATCACTGAAATGTCTTGGAATCGTTAAAAGTGAAGAATAGCAACCATAGATTTTTAGTTTGTGGAGATTATAATTTGAACTCGGTCTCGTGGGATGAAATTGGCTATACATTTCTCTCTCCCAGTTAGAAAGCTAAAACAATAATTGACGCGTATAACTTTCTAAATTTGAATCAAGTTAATTTTATTCTAAACCCTAGAAGTATTTTCTAGACCTGTTCTTTACAGATTGTTTCGATTTATTTATATCCATATCAGACCCTATTCTTAACACTTGCCTACATCACTCCGCTTACATTATATCCCTTCCTGTTAATGCTAGAACCGAAACTATTGATACATATGAGAAGGTTTTTCTATTTAAACATGCCAACTACTCGGGTCTTAATAACAATTTACTTAAGGTCATTTGGGAGGATGTTTTATCTGGTTCAGATATAAATATTGCTTTTAGTAAATTCTACAATGTATTGTATAGTGGTATGAATGCTTTTATTTCGTCTAAATTGGTAAGGAAAAAACATTCTTTGGAATTTTGCTAATGAAACTCTTAAAGAAAATGGTTTTCCTAAGCACATCAAATATCAAAATATAGTTGCAGAAGATGGAATGGATTTGTTAATCTCTTTGCTGAGTTCTTTTCGACAACATATGTGGATAATGTTAGAACTGATGCCTCTAATGTTTTTATGAAAAATAATTGACAAGTCTTAGACTCGGTATTGTCAATTTCTGTAGCGGTTGTTTTTCATATTATATTCGCCCTCAAACCCTCTTTTACTTTTGATTGATTATTTTCTGATCAATTGTGTTTACTCGCTTTGTTTACCGATTCATAAGTTGTTTACTAAATCTTTATGTTCAGGGATATTTCCTGATGTTTGGAAACAATGAGTCCGATTTTTAAAAGCGTTTGTCGTATTCTGGCAACCATCTAAACTTAAATATCTCTACATGTAAAGTTATGACATTTTCGAGAACAACCGTATTAAATTTGAATATTTGCTAGACATTGTCTTTGATAGTTCTCTTTCATTCAGGAATCATATAGCTTCACTTTGTGACAAAGCAAGGAGAATGGGGGATTCATTTGGCATCTTGTAAGGGAGCTTAGTCCTGAATTCCTTAAGGTCTTATTCTGTTCTCTTGTAAGACCCCACCTTGAGTATGCTTCTCCGGTCTGGTCGCATTATCTTTAGGTTGAATTGAGAGGGTTCTAAACATATTATTAAGATTCATTGAATACAAATATAGTTTAAAGCATGTACAAGGCTCCTATTCAAATATTTTGTCAATTTTGAAAATGCACCCTCTCGCAGTTCGTAGATCTATAGCAGACTTATGTATTCTTCAAGGTATATTAAATGCATCTATTCATTCTTCTGCATTATTGTCTGAAATTAACATTATCGCTTCTAGTTATACAAATAGTTTGAGAAATAGCAACATATTTTTCGTGAAAGCCTTTCATTCTAACTGGGTCTACAATAATTTGGTAAACCGTATGATAAGGTTGGCAAATGTATTGAGCTCCCTACAATGGTGCAATATTTGTAATACTAACATCGGAAATTTTAAACGCAAGCTTAAGAATGTGTCTTAGTATGCTCTAATACTACTCTAATAATAAATTGTAATTAAAGTATTATTACTTTCTTCAAAAATTGTTTTTATTCACTAGATGTACATTTCGAAACACAAAGTGAAGAAAGTGATAATACTTTAATTACAATTTACTACAATAATCTTCACGTAACTTAAAATAATATATTTCTATACTCTTTTAAGTCTGTAATGTAATTCTGTGTGTAATTATTCTCTGACCACTTTCCTTAATATTGTATTTTTTAAATTTTTCTTTTGTTTTTACGTTAAATATAAGTTTTAGCTTGATTTTTAATATGTGTAGTTTAGTCATACTAATTTGTACGTAACAATAAATTAATTACCAATAAAAATATTTGTACATATATTTAACACCATGCCGAAGGCCGGAGTTCACACTTGTAAATGATCTTCCACTGAAACCCATAACCTCCCCTCTGCTGATTCGGAGTAAATCAGCTTTGAATATATTTAGTATTTTAGGGTAATATTGCTACATAAATAAAAAATTAAATGATATTGTTATCATAATACTTTACTTGTAATTTTTCATTTTATTGCCATTTTATATAAACTCATATAATTCCCATGTCTGTTATACTTTTTGAAAAAATTCAAAATAACTAAACTTTTAATTTATTTGCCTAAAATTAGAAACTTTATAAAAATTGTGTTTAAATAAAAGTTGTTTAGTTTTCTATTATAAATTATAATATTAAAACGATTTATAATTATTTTAATTTTTTAAAGAATAATGTTGAAAAAACAAAAAATGGCTTCAATTACTTTTAGTAAACAAACTTTTACAAAAAAATAAGCTCTTCCGGCAAAAAATAGAACTTTAAAAACAAAATCTTGAGAGTTTCTTAAAATATAGACATACGTACTAAAGATATATATTTTGTTTTTTTTTAAATATAGTATCTAGGGATATAAAAACACATTTATTATTATTATAATTAGGAAAAAAGAACAAAAGATGCTTAAAGTATTCACTCAGATCCCAAATTTTCAGCAAATAGTTTTTAGCAATTATAGCAACGTGTAATTAGTAAAACAAAGTCATCGTGTCTCATTCTTCATCATATTCAAGATATACCACAAAGCAGACGCCTTCATAAACAAACATAAATGTTTTAATTTTGTTTGCCTGGAAAAGCATAGTATTCAATTTATCCTAAAATCGTTTTAATTTCTCAAAGAAAATATATCCACAGAAAAGCTAAATTTAAAACTTCAACTTCTAAAACAGTTCAAAGTAAAACCATCATATACTTATTTATATTCTGATGTTTTGTATTAATTCATATCTTCTTTAAAACTATCATTGCCATACTTTTTAACTGGCCAATTTGTTGGAGATATAAATACTACTCCAATATGATGAGAAAATAAAGTAATCTGTAGCAAGAAAATAATTAAATAACTAAATAAAACTTAATATCTTTATCTGATGTAGTTGTTTGTAATAAATAATAATATAAATCACTTAGCAGAAAACTATTATCCAATTTTGATAAATGCGGTCAAGATTCTTAATAAATCTGGTGGAGATGGCGGCGCCTAAGCTCCGACATTTTTACGATTCTGCGGATAATCTCTCCTTCGTGGGGGTAGTATCGGATGTCGTGAGTAGGCCTCGGGGGGCGGTCTTGTCGTGCATGTCGAGGGGGGTGGGTGGACGGTTAAGCGCGCCAGGTATCTCCTGGAGGCATCTCTGATATGATATAATATCCTTGATCCTTCAATCACTGCCTTCTGATAGGATCGGTTGGGAGGAGGACCGCCGGCATCCGGCATAGCTCCAGTAGTAGCCGTAGCTATGCCATCCGAGCCCTTCCAGCTACAGAAGGGCTCAGGTGGGTAACGTCTTGACCGAACTATTACAAACATCTCTCCTCGCATCCTCGCACACTCCCCAAACTACTAAATTATGTTATGGCAAGTTCGCTGATTGAAATCTGATATCGGTACGCAACCCACCCGCCAAAGCCACCCCCTTCTACACACACACGCATACACTCAGTTGCAAGTATACATGGATACATGGATACATGGACAGGGAAAATGAGGGCCCTCCTCATCGCATCGCCCAAGTGCGTAGCTAAGATAATTTACAAACTAATGTAATTTGCCCGAGACGGAGTGGTCGCTAACTTATTACGGTAACTTCGCGCACAGTTAATATCACTACCTAATTTTGCTTCATTATATATTACCAAAGATACACCACCACCGCCCACATACAGATTTTTAATCCCATAGTATCGATTTACGCATATTCTATCTTCATTAAAGTTTGAGAATTTCCCCCACAATACTTTTATAAGAATATATGTTATAAGGCGTATTAATAATATACTCTGGTTATGCAGTATAATATTATGAAAAAATACATACAAAAACATAATATATTTAAAAATTATTTAATCGCTTTGTTTGTATTGCAAGTTTTCACAGGATGTTTTGTTTGTTTTAATTTTCCGTATTTGTAATATATAAATATATAAACTTTTTGTATGATTACGAGTCAGTAATATTTACAATACAAATATTTGAGTTAACGGTTAGGAATGATATATGCAATTAAAATAAGATTTAATAGAATATATATTCCTATAAAATGTAATTTTAGAATTGTGTGATGTTTTTGCTCTTACAATTGAGAATATTATAATATTTATATCTAGAATAATGTTTTAAAATAATAAAAATCTATAAATGCTCATGATTTATTAAATATTTCTTACATTAAGTTAAGAAGTAACGTAGATATTAGATTGAAATTAAAAAGCTTTTACTTGTAATATTTCCCCTCTATCTGTTACAATTTATATTATTTATTCTTTATTAACTTTGCATTTTCCTAATATTACAACTTTGTTTCTTTTTCTAGTGCCTTTATTAATTTGTCTATGAATATTTTAAATAGTAAGTAAGTCATCAAAATTGCAGTCCTTGGTTCTTTACATGGTTTTTAATTATGTTTCCTTATATATGCTTGTAATTAATCTTATTTGTTTCTTATTTAACCTTTTCCTCTTTAGTATCTATTTGATTAAATATATTTCTATATTAATTTTGATCTTTTAATTAATTTTAAACTTTTTTCTTCTAGTATTTTCTTGTAAATTTTTAATATTGTGCTTAGAAACGATATTCTCCAACTTCTTCTTTTAGGTTTTCATCCCATAACACTATTTGTCAACTGTTTTCCGTTTGTTTGCAAGTTTTACCTATTTCTCTTACTGTTTTTATTATTATTTCTTTAAAACCTTAACACATCTGTTCTACTTTTATATTATCACCTTTGATATTAAGTTTGGCTTATGCTTCCTTTAACATATCTTTGTGTTTAACACAGTTTCCTTATTTCTTAGCTAATAAAATTTTGATGATTTTATGTTTTCGTCCTTCCATGCTTTTGATAATTCTGCTTTCTATGAAGTATAGCTTAATTTTTGCTCCTACTGCCTATTCCACCTCCTGTTTTAATTTTAATTTTAATTTATTAATGGAATCTCCTTTTACATATGTACATCTAGCCTCATTATCTAAATCAGGCTGAGGTTATATTTGGTTATTCGGAGTCTTTATGCTTTTATACATTTTAAATCGTCAGCATATAGGAGAAAATGGCTGTTTTTAATATTTTACCAAATAATAACGGCCCACAGTCAGAGCACTGAGGGACACCCGATGTTACCTGAATACTATTTGATAGGTATTTACCTATACGTACACGCTGGGTTGTATTAAACAAATAGCTACTGAACCACCTTAACACAGTGGCACCCAAACCCATATATTCTAATATGTGCAATATTGACGCGTAATTGGCTAATATAGTATTATGCTGTTTATATGCTCTAGAAAAATGACTTGCAAATAAAACCACACTATTGACTGTGGAATGGCTTATAACATTATTCAAATTATATTTCTGTAAATATGTTAACCATTGTCGTGTCGGAAATCAAATGGTATTCCTAAACATTTACGTTTGAGAAATAGGTCAGCCGATTCATTGCCCGAAGTTGCAGGATTATTTGCTGAGCATTTTTAAAATTGTTTCTCAGGGATGAATTTAAAATTTCAGCGGTCAGTTGAGTTAAGCAAAGTAAATATTACTCTTACTGATGTTTTTAATGCGTTATCAAACTTGAAAGAGTCCGCTAGTGTGGGTCCTGATGGTAATTCAGCTTATTTTTTTTGAAAAAATGTAAATGTTCACTCGCTAAACCAATAGATTTATTTAATTTATCACTGACATCAGGAATATTCCAGATTTGCTGAAAGACACAAATTTTTAAAAGTGGCAAAAGGGAGGATATTGAAAATTATTGAGGTGTGCCATTACAATCTACATTACCAAAACTTTTAGATTTATTGGTTTCCAAGCAACTTATGTGGCATTTATCGCCAATGTGCAACATGGATTTCTAAAAGGTAGATCTACTATAACCAATATTCTCTCATACCATTCATATTTGTCTGAGGCCTTGGAAAATGGGTACCAAGTTGATCATATGTACTGATTTTTCCAAGACATTTGACCGAGTTGATCACCGAATTTTTTTGGCAAAATTAAAATTAATTGGATTCAATGGTAGATTAATTGATTTTCTAGGTAGCTACTTAACTGGTAGAACCCAAAAGGTAAAAATTGGTAATGTTTTTTCTTCAGACATCGAAGTTATATCAGATGTCCCTCGGGGCTTACATTGCGGGCAAATTTTATTTTTATTGTTTATTAATAATTTTGGACAAAGTAAGGAACATAGTAGATTTTTTCTGTTTGCTGACGACTTAAAGATATTTGCACGTATAAAAACCATTACTGACTAAGAACAGCTGCAAAGCGATCTAAATAGTTTAACTGAATGGTGTGCATCTTTTATATTTTCATGCTCTTTTATGTATTACTTTCTGTTAAATGTTCTTTGTTATTTTAATTTTATGTTGCCAAATATATCATAGCATATTATTTTATTCAACTATATTTTTATGTAAAAGGTGTATCCGTATACATAAATCAAATCAAATCAAAATACATTTCTCTAGGATACAGAGAAGTTTTGTGGCATGCATTTACTTGGTCTCTAAAACGCTTAGAGTTATTACACATATCATATTCAACACGATCAATATACTACTTATATAATAACTTGTTAAGATCATTACATCGTTTTCTTAAAATTTTAAACACCTCATAATGGGAATTAAAACCAGTGCTTTTCTATTGTAAATGAGCACGTTTTTTTCTCTTTTGTCAATTAAATAAATTCCTTATTAAACCTTACCCCAAATGGTTTTAAATGATGTTACACACTTGACCGATACAAACATATTAAAAGCAGAATACATAATATCATATGGTGAATTAGTTTCTCACTTAACCCGTGGTGAAACATTTTTGTATTAATTTGATTGTTGAATTAAAACACTTGGTATGATTTGGTATGAAGTGTTTTAATTCAACAATCAATTTAATACATAATATCATTAAATTATATATTACATATATCTGTCATGCTGACATAAACTGCCAGAAAGTTCCTCCAAGAAAATGGACAAAAAAACATATTAAAAGACATATAAAATATTCCCATAAGGATTGCTTCAAACATCATGGAACAAGAAGGGTTAGAGTGGAAGAACATAATTTGTTATTGTGAACTCTGCCGTGCTTCTTTCATCCAAAATTTTAAGTATGATTTTTGTAATAAATTTGTTTTTATGTGTATTCTTTTAATGAAAGAAAACCAAAGTACTGAATAAATAAATAAATAAATGCGAAAACACAATTATTGACGCAATTGCTTAATAACAATTAACCCAATCAACATTCACTAAAAAGTTTTTAATTACAAAATAGTTAGCTGCTTTAAAGTCGTATAACAACTTCACATTTTCATTCACTAATTCTGTTGATGATATTTGTAGCTCGAGACTGTAATGAATGTGGTGAAAATTTTCGCTGAACAAAATATCACTAGAACCTCTAACTTTTAAACTACTAATATTAGAAAATATTTGATCTAGAAAAATACTCTTCTACTAGGAGTCTGATTTATTTGTTAAAGGTAATATAAACTAACATTATTAGCTTAAACACTAGCTGGATAACTATTATTGTTCGCACTTAGTTCCGATTCACCAATGTGATCCCACGTAGCATTAGGCAAATTGTAATCACAATATGAAATAATTGGGTTATTGCCACATATTCTTTCTGGTTCTTCAGCATGTGACTCATAATATGACAAATTTGGCGCCAGTCGAATGTATTTGGAGGCATTGATAAACATATCCAACACCTTGATAAATGAATGCTTTACAATACTGCTACTTTCAAGACTGATACTTTCTAAATTATTTCTCACAACTATGAAATCTGATAAAACAAATTATAGACCCATATCTTGCACCAATATTTGCAAAAAATATTAGAACATTTTGAGAAAAATAATCTTTTTACTAGCTCACAGTATGGCTTCAGACAGGACAAATCGACGTAATCATCTAAAATACACCTAATTGATTCAATTATAGACTCATATAAGAGTAAGAAATATCAATGCTCCATTTTTGTGACATCAGTAAGGCATTTAACTGACTCTCACATGATATAAGAATTGTTCAAATAGTATAGAATTTGTGATATCTCTCCGATAGACAACAACTCGTGAATATCAATAGCATCAAGTCTAAAACAAAATATGTTACAGTAGGTATACCTCAAGGATCCATTATCGGACCCTTACTATTTCTCATTTATGTAAATGATTTAGAGAAAGGTATGGAGGGTATTATTACTATGTTTGCTGATGATACCACTCTATGGGCGACGGATGATGACTTGAACAATCTTAAAAAAATGTCTTGTGAGATGCAGTCATAAGTTAAAGAATGGTTTAAAATGAATCATTTAACCATGAATGAAAAAAACTCATACCATGTTTTTTAGTATAAAAAAGCTGGTTGGTGTAAATAACCCCATATATATAAAATTTCTAGGGGTATATTTGGATCCCAATTTACAATGGAATCATCATATTGATGTCGTAACAAAAAATTATCAATTGTCATCAGTTGTTTTTTTGTTGCGACAACTGAGACACGAATTTCCCGCTGAAGCACTACTCAGTGCTTATTATGCACTGTTTAACTCAATTGTGTTATATGACATCCTTGCATGGGGCCACTGTCTTGCCTCAAACCGGGTATTTTCTTTTCAAAGAAGAGCTATGCGCATTATTACTGGATTAAAGTATAAGGGCAATTGTAAGTGTATGTTAAGTAAACATGGAATCATTACTTTCTCTGGTGAATACATACTGCAAGTTCTGATGTATATAAAAGATAACATGTACTTCTATAAGACTCATGAAAAAATGTATACTCACGACACGAGAAACAAAAAGGCTATTTTAACAAGTCATCATAGACTTCATAAATCCAGGACGGGTACAAGACATTTAGGAATACAATTTTTTAATAGGATCCCAAGTAGTTCTCAAATTCTGCCGCTTAATAAATTTAAAAAAAAAAACAACTTTACTTGTAAAAAAAACATATTATTAATATTTTTCGGGATTTTCTGGCGCTTTATTTCGATCCTCTTTAAGGCATTTGTTCTTCTCTTGGGTTGTTTTTTTTGGTTTTAGCTTTAATCTTCATATTTAACAAGTTGAATTTTTAACAAGTATCTTTACGTGAGTGTTGAAAGCTTAAATTAAAAATGTATTCACATATTTTGCTGATAAATGTATTATTATTTCCTCCGCACTGCTCAACATACAAATTATATATTTTTCCTTAATTCAATCCGGAATTCAAGTATTTTCTATCTGGATAATATCTGTCATAGCAGCCACATGTTCTTTATCACTCTTTTGGTATGATCCTGTCATTTTTTCGCGTCTTTCCAATTACCTGACCATTGAGTTCCCTAATCATCCTGTAGATATATCAAATGTTTCTAACATACTGCAATACTACTATTCATCAAATTTAAGTAGTATGAATAACTGAAATCTCTTAATAAACATTTAAAATTTCGAATCCGTCTTCTTTCTG
This sequence comes from Ontholestes murinus, assembly GCA_963969525.1. NCBI lineage: Eukaryota > Metazoa > Arthropoda > Insecta > Coleoptera > Staphylinidae > Ontholestes > Ontholestes murinus. The sequence continues at coordinate 34,893,674 of OZ018388.1, forward strand.
CTGGTGTTCTATGAGTAGATGCAGACAAGAATGTATTTTTTTTCTCGAAATCCCTTAAAAATTGATATTATTCAATTCGAGAGGTTGATAGTCAATTTTTCTTTATTTTATTCTTATACATCTTCATACACTTGCAATACTTATATTCAAACTTCTTCGCATAAACTATTTTAAAGGTTTTTGTATAATATGTTCACTTTCCTTATCATCTGAACATTATTTTCATAACTTGATAAAAATTAGTTACGTCCTCTGCATTGATAAATATTCACTTGTTTGGACAATATCCATATTTCTGAGTTTTAATGAATTTAACTATTTTTATGCTATTGGAAAAATTAATTAATTATAATAGTTGCGTAATTTAAAAATTTTACTTGTTTATCAAAATATTCGAATTTATTAGTTGTTAGTTTTAATACTTATTCAAATATTTTTGAATATTTTTAATAATAATATGTTTTATCTGCGAAAACATTTAATTATACGTTTAAACTATTTTACCTACTTTAATTTGTTTTTAATAATATTCGACTATATGAAAAATTTAGCTTTTTCCAGATGTTCTAATAGATTTTGTCAGTTTTTGACCAACTTTAAAAACATTTATTAGTCACGAGAATTTTTATCTTTTTAATAATATTAGACTTTATGAAAATTTCAGTTGTTTATAAAGCCCTTTAAAATTTTGTAATAAATATTACCACAGTATATTTGTTTTACAAAATAAATAAGTGTTTTATTTAAAACATTCCTAATATTTCCCAGTGACATAAACTCTATCATAAAACCTAATGTTCTTTATTAATTATTTTTGTTTTCTGTATTTGGTAACCAATTTTAACAGCTTTTTGTTCTTACTTGAAATGTCTATAAAAATAAGTTAACCGCAGTTTCTTTTAGAAATTTGCATTTATTTTCTCGAATTGGATAATATCAGTTCTATACCACAAACTGTTTGCAGATTTTCTATGGTATGTTAACACCGAATTTTTGTTTCAGACAATTTCAACAATTACCCTCGGATATGTTTCTAAAGAGTTGAGAACTATACATCTGCGTATGGATGAAGACATCATTAAGGTAACATCTATTGTCTGAACGTGTTATTTATTTTCCATTAGGGATTAATTATAAGTGTCTATATAACTGAATCTGAATTGTATGTTTCCGATTTTTATCTTAAATATCTTCAATAATTCTAATCACTAAATAAGCAATTCTCATCTGTGGTAAGTTTGTTGACACTGCGTATTAAAACCTATTAAAAATAGCTTTATTTCGATGGTACTTTTTGTGTATATTATGATTATAATCAATAATCATTATCACACTAAGAGGTTAAATAATGACATCTTATTTTAAATTCAATTTGACTTCGTATATATAGTACAGCTTGAATTGTCATATCATGACCTATAAATTAAATGTTTCGTAATTTAATTATTAGAAGTTAAAGCAGTGTTTTTTTTTTCAATATTCCAACATTCCACCACATAAACGCGCACAAACAGATAGATGGATGAACGGGAGGCGGCGAAAAAAATGATATCCTGATAATCCCTGACAGCATCATCTGGTAATCCATTAATTATCGACGTATCAATTTTCATCGGTAAATTGTGCACATCAATAAACCGTTGCTTGCAGTGCGGCTTGTTGCGGGGCACCAGAGGGGGCCGAAGCAGGGAGCGGGGTAAGGGGGCGGCAAGTCCAAGCATTAATACGGCGGCTTGTTCCCATCCATTTATATTCGTTAGGGGCGGCTCTTTTCAATTACGCCACCGGCTTCATTATTGCCCCGGCCCGCAAATCAAATAAATATGCCCCCATTATCATACAGAAACCGATAATTAATAACCCACGCAGAAACTAGAAGAGGGATATATATCTACAGGAGGAATCGCGGAACTGCCCCCAGTGGACGGTCTCTAATAGTAAATAAATATCGCGCTATCGTTGCCTCCACCTCCAGTACAGACCCTGCTGATACATTAATATTGTTCGTGCGGGATTGTTACCTGCCTGCCTGCCCGTTTGCCCGCACGCAAATTTCGAAGACGCATCTAAAATATAATAATCACTTCCGTTTCTATAAAGTTGTACGGGAAAAAGCCCAAAATCAGCGGAAATTATTAATTGCCGAATTAAATAAATAAGCGTGCGTTGCGTGTAATTGATCGGAATTTGGATTTATTGCGGCGCACATTAACGCCGTCTAATTTTCAATAAGCGATTTGAATTATTGAAGGGACAGCCGTTTATAATGGAGAATATCGGCCAGATGGATCATCTGATAGTGATAAAGTTAACAATGCCGCATTTCAATATTTATCGCTCGAGATAGCCCGGCGCATTCACCATTATTCATTATCTACGGCATAAGTTAATATTAAGATTATATAAATTTATTTCTAGAATTTTAACATTTCATACTGTTAAAGCATCTATTATAATTAAAGTATTACTGAATTTTATATAGAAAAGTAATTTTAAGGTAAATATGGTTTAGAAAACATAGAAGAAATTAAATTCAGGCTTGGTGATTATTAATAGCATTACCATTTTTTAGGGGGTTGGTCAGCGGCCGAGATCAGAGTTTAGGAAAATTTAATTTCAGTATAATTTTTTTTTGTATGTGTGTGTATGTGTGTTGGTTTTAATATATAAATTTCTCGCAGGCCGGGCGACTTTTAATTAAGGGGACGACATACTCCTCCGCTACTCCGGCCGCACTTATTACCATACGCCGTACATGACGTCCGTCCGGAAAGGGGTGGACAGAGAGAGCGGGCCCGGAATTAGGGGCGGCGTAGGCAAGCAAGGGGGTGAAGTATAAGCTGCAGCAGCAGTGATCTGTAAGACGTGACAATGCCCAAGCTATAAATTAAACTTTAGCGGCAGTGGCCGCCAGGGTGGACACGCAGATAAGGCTACCATATATCAGAGGCTACCAAAAGGGGATGCAAATGGGGTGGCACATGCTCCCAAGATAGCCTCCCCTTCCACCCTCGCTGACTAATGTGCAGATTTGCATCTACGGCTAACTACTAACTTGCTCTAGCTGGACCGACCGCAACTAATATTCACCGCACACACACATGTATTTATACATATATACATGTTATGTATGTATGAATGTATGTATATACCTCGATTTCGGTTTGGTTTGTTTCTTATCGGATTCGCCGGACCTAGAGAGCGAGTCCTCCGCATTGTTTCGCCTCCAAGCGGCCATGTTTCGTGATATCTCTAGTTTATTACATGAATTATTTATATCATCAACTATTGGTCACTTTTAATCAAGCCCGGCGCCACCACCAGCAAACACGCTGCGGGACTAATTATATTTACATAAATCACTTCATTCGTGCTTTCAAAATTTATTTTATTTTCATTTGAGATATCTAATTCAAGTATTTTTATATTGCAATTTGTACACTTTCTTTTGTACACTTATCCCAAATTTAAATTATCATAATTTGTTATAACTGTTTATATAACTACACATCTTTTATTAAATACAAAGGTGATAAGGAAGATCAAATTTACTATATATTTTTCGAAATTTCATTGATTTATTAGATGTTAAATAGATAAATGACATGCAATTACTTTATGAATGTCAAAATTATTTACAATACTTAATTAGAAAATTAATTCAAACACTATCACTATTCACTATTTTTATTTTTATTTACAATACTTATCTAATCATCTATTCAGTAGAATAAATATGTTATATTGTAATATGATAGTTCCTTAGGATGATTTCATACGGAAGGATGTAGGATTGTAGAAATCACTTACTAGATCAGTAACACTTCATCTCGTTATATTCATCAAACTGTTTTACAATAGTTACAACGGTTGTCTTGCTGAGTACGTGGGAATTATTAGTTGATTACTATTAAGATTATGATTGTGATTATTGTTTCTTTGTATGTTTTACATTAGTTTATATAACGGAAATCTTATCATCATTGCATTTGGATATGTGTATTTTATTTGGTTATTGAGACAAGTACCTCAGTTCCATAACAATATTTCTTATAGAAGATACAAACAATAAATATGAGTTAATATAGGAAATACCCTTAAAAAAAAATTGGTTTTTATACAAATCATACAAGATTATACAAGTCTCAACCTATAATGTGGTAATATACAGAATTATAGTAAAAAAATATGTAATGATCATTACATTCTTTTTCATGGTCCGAAGTTTAAAAAATATCATTGAATTCTTCTAGTTTATTAATATATTGTTTTATTATGTTTAAATTTTAAACTATAAAAATAAAACTTAATACGCTAACTTTTATTTCAAAATATTTAGTGGGAAATATTTTATTCATAGTTCGAATTTGTCAAAGAAACACAAATTTTATTAAATAGGTAATTATGGAGGCCTCTTTTTTGTGATACATTACTTATATAATTTTTATTTGTGAAAACAGTATATTATGTGTAAATATTTGTAAAAAATGACATCAATTAATTTTGTAGAAAACAATTTAAATCAAATGAGATTCCATAAACTAATTTGTAAAAATAAAGTTTAAATTATTACAAATTTAAAAACTGTAATAATTTTGACTCAAAATATGTAAGAATTTGACTTAATTCTTGCATTTTTTTCATAATATTAATTTAGAGCTTTAACTCTTACATAGTTGTCGTTTAATAAATCCTTACAAAAGTAGAATATATTTCAGAGCTTTTAGTACCGCCTATGCTTTAAAAATTATTTTATCATTTATTTAAAAATCTGTTCCAAGAAGAAGTTTCTCCGTATTCTCAGCAGAGCTGCAAAGCTCCAAACTAAAAAATATGGGTTACAATTTTTATTTTCTTAAAAATTCCTTATGATGCTATATTTTCAAATCAATAGAGTAATTTAATTTAAGTTTTTTCAATCGTTCTTTTATGCGAATATTTTTTCAAGAGCATTAGTCTCCTTACTAAATTTTGATGCCATTTAAGTATTTGTTATAAATCCTTTATGTCTAAGAATGTATTCTCTTAGAAAGCTTGTATTTTGACATAAACTGCTTCAATAGAATCTCTTTATGATATGCTTTCTTTGAATGCGTTAATTAATAATTATTAGTTATAAGAAACATTTCCTTCAATGACCTTTCTTAAGAGCTCTCATATTCCTATCAAATATGTCATATCAAGTTTAATTGAAGTCCTCTCCTTAGAACCTTCATCACAAAGATTTTCTCTGGTAGCAGTATTATCGATGCAAGCAAGAGTGAAAGAACATTTTATTATGAAGTTAAGCCTTACTATGTGCAAACAAAATGTTTGTAATAATTTATCGTTATTTTGATTTTATTATGTAAACACAGTAGATAAATAAATACTACTACTACTATATTTATTTGCACAATTGTCTGCATTCTTTTATTTAAAGAACAAAATAGATTTTACTTTTCTGAACATGCTAAATTTTGTTTCTTCGCAAAACTTTAATTTTCTACTAAAATCGTTGAGCTGCTTATTTCAACAGTTTGTATTCCTTATTTATGTATTTATTTGTTTTAATTCAGTGCTAACAAAAAAACCTAATACATATAAAAATAATGAAGGAGTTAATTCTTCTGCAAACGCCACTGCCGACCAGGAATATACCAGAATTAATAAAGGCCTATATTTAAGTTAATTTTTGCCCTATATTGAGTCATTTTTGTACCTAATCTGGGAATTCAATGACAACTTGACTTTAGATTCAAGTTTCTTGCAGCGTATTATAAAATCTATATAGACTCTAGATTTAGTTTTCTTCCAGAAAATTGTTACAGATTTCTTTTAAGAATATTTATAATAATAATAATATTTGTAATTTACTTTAAAGTCTTTGTTAAAAGAACCAAATTTCTAAAGGTATTGTTTTCGCAAGTTCCTGTTTTTTGCAACGTTTTAGTTCTATATTATCGTAGCTCCTGAAGAGTTGTCATAGTTTCCTTTAATAGTTCAGTTTAAGTTCATTGATTTTTCAAAACATTAAGATTTTTATTTAAAATTGCAATTTTCTTTTATGCTTCTATAGACCTATAGAACTTTTATTATAATTTCCTATTTAGGTTTTCTGGAAAAAAAAAACTTTAATTTCAAAAATACCAAATATTTATTTAGATCACGGTTACTGGTTTTTGTAGAGTTTTCTTTTGATATGAGATGTTAGAATTACTCTACTTAAGAATATTTAATTTTGAATGTTTTTTGTCTCGAAGTTTTACTTTTTTTATTGGGAAAACTACTTTGAACCAATCGTCCTAGGGCAACAAGCTTACTCTTATGTGGGTACCAGGCCACGCAAATGTAATAGGTAAGAAGCATGCATGTACTCCAGGGATGGAGCTGCGATTACAAATATCGAACCAAAGTCTGCATGTGGGCTATCAAAAACACATAGGAAGAGTGAAAAAAAGGTGCGAAAGTGTTTAAGGCAATCAAAAGTGTTAATTGACTTCTCAACTAACAGAGCTAATCAACTAAATTGCCCAGTTAAGTACCATCTTCACAAAATAGGTAAAGTGGACAACACTATTTGAATTGGCAGAGGAAACGACCGAGCACATCCTATGAGTGTGTAGCACTGGAGATACCACCAGACTAGCTCTAATAGGAGAAAAAGCGATAACGCTAGAAGAGAACAAGACATCGCTTCTTAAGAACTTAATTGACGTTACCAAGGAAATTCCTCGAAAAATACTAGTAGTAGGGTACTAGTACAAAATATCTAACTAGGTCGCGGTACTAGATGGCTATCCATGCCAAACTACTTCGTCTAATCTAATCTAATCTAACCTAAGATTTTTCAGGTCATAGATTCTATTTTTGCAAAGTTTTCTTTAAAGATATTTTTTTATTTGCTGTATTTATTATATCGTTTTAAGACATAAAAAAATTCCTAATTTTTGGCTTGAATTCATCTATTTTAAAGAGCTAAACTAAATACAGGAAAACAATTAAAACCAATAATATAAAAAGGCAATGTTCAGTAAAATTAATACAATTGGTCTTGTTTTACAGAAAACCAATGTGGAAATGTTTTTGGGCACATAAGACCAATCTATTGGTGTTTGATAAGTTTTATCTACAACTAAACACTCTAACATTTAGCACTGTTTTTATTTGAGTTATAAGAAAATATAAAAAAAACATTCTAGATATTATTATCTTATTTATTGTATAATATATACAGATTGAAATATTTGCAAAGAAGGCAATAAAAAATATTACAGAAATAATATACAGCAAAGCAAAATTATTTGTAATTAAAATGAGAATATAAATACCAAATAGAGAAATATATCATTAGGAAAAATATGAAATAGTCCGATTATAGAACGCTTTAAAAGGTGTTAAAAATATAAATATATAACCTGACACCACAATTCGATTATATACAGATCATATTATGTATACTGTGATTTGAGTGTTAGAGATAGTTGCTTATTCCACCTACAAGTATCGATTCACTTTTTTCAATAGTAGTAAGTAGAATTTGCTGTTGCGTATTATAAAGCCTAAAGAATGTTTTAGAGCAGATATAATTTGTTAAATATGAATGTTTTAAGACATATTATTGTCAAAAGCACTCCTAGATTTTTAAACAGCCGACAACCTTCAGTTAATATAGTACTCAAAATTTTAAAATCGAAACTTATTTTAGATTTATTTTTGGTTTTTGGCTTAAATTTTTTCCACGCATTAAGATATATTATTATTATGACACTAGTATGTTTATGTTTATTAGTCTTTAGCTTTCTTTCCAAAAAATAAATACATATGAATATTCACAAATATATAATAAAACGTACAAAAATTTTGGATCAACCAATATGTATATAGAGGCAAATATTTTTAAATAATCTGCAAATATTATAATAATTTTTTCTCACACCTTGCCAGCTATATTATTTGTAAAGCAATTAGAAGCACAGAGAGAGAGTGGAACCCTGAGAAATACCAGATAATGCAATAAATTGTCTTGCACCTAAAACCCTTTGTAGTCCAGAAGATCTATTTATAAAGTAGCTGTTAGATCAAAATCTAGGAGTAAGTAAGATATAACTTCATAACATAAATACAAAAAGATAATTATGTAACTAAGTAACGGTGAAAGCAACAACACTTAAAGAATGTTTCGTTGTGCACAGTAGTGATAAAACTACGAAATTTACTTTTGTCTGTGTATTTTTATATTTCAAATTATAACAAAATTTTTCTTGGGCATCGTAATTTAGAATAACTTACTTAAGAGTCTATCCAAAACAACGTGAATAATAATTATGTGAAGTACGTGTTACCATAGGAACAGTTTTCAAATCAATTTATCAAGCATTATCTAAAGGATGAATTAAAAAACAAAACTCTCCAATCAATAGTACCAAAACCCATTTTACATTCATAACCTAAAACAGTAAATATTACAGTCGAAGACATTAAATTTCATCTATTGACCACATTAATTTTTTGATCTTGGCATTAAGAGCATTAAATTATGATCTATTAATTAATTAATTCACCGATAAACTTTTAATCGGTCATGTTGAAAATGGTGTAAACAGTAAATTTAAATTAGATATTAATATAAGTATTTTTAAGCTTTATATCATGAATCTGAAAAAACAGCATAATATTATTTAAAGAAATTATATAATTCTTTCATCCAGTTCGTTGAATTGTGAAGGTATTATCAGCACTTGGTAGAAAGATCCCCAAATAAAATATTATTTACCACAAAAATACAAATTGTATTTAAAAAAATACAGCGAAAAATGTCTGAGTTACCTTGGAATAGCTTAAATAGAATTAAATCATATTTAGAATATAGTGAGAATCTGTTATGTGATAAATAAAATATTGAATTGATGATGATACAAGATGAAACTCCATAGTGTATTTAAATGAAACAATATATTTTGGAGGGTATTACTTTTATGGTTGATAACTTCAATATGTTTTATCACACTAAGCTTCATCAAGCTTATTTCTGGCCTGTACTATTATCTTAAAGGGCTAAACTAAACACTAGACAACAATTAGAAACAAAAAGGCAATATTCAGAGAAATTCATAAAATTGGTTTGTTTTTACAGAAAGCCAGTGGGGAAATATAATATATTTTGGAGAGTTTTACGTTTATGGTTGATCACTTCAACATGTTTCACCACACTGAGCAACTGAGTAACTAAATAATAAGCTAAATTATAGAAGCAATATCATCTACAAGATGTTGATTAAACATAAGGAAAAACGTCATGCGGTTGCCCCTTCCTATTCTAAGAATATTTTGAAAATATGCGTTATTTCGAAGATACCGGGCAAACAAAGTTTTCGAAAAAAACAAGTTTGATATTTTTAAACTTATATAGTCGAAATAAAAGTGTTACTAAACTCGGTTAACCTAGTACAAAAAAATATTTAATACGGTTTACTCTTTTGGAAATATTATTATTAAGAACGGCTTGTATCGACTAACAGCAGGCAAGTACTGACATAGAAAAGAAATACATTTTAAACGTCGGTTTTGTTTGAATACGTTTCCTAATTGATCATTTGGTATGTGTCGAATGTCTTGAGGCTGCGTGGTGTTTGGCTCCTTAACCGTTAAACTTTGGTTATTGAAGTATTAATCATGAATCGCTATACGAACTCCAAGATAACTGATGTATATTTCATTTATGAAAGTAATGATATCTTGACCGTAATTTTCCTTATAAAAACCTTCGAAATTTTTCATCAACGTCTTTATGAAACAGGTCAATTAAAACGATATAATGGACCAGGAGAGCTAATGACAACAAGAATGGTAGAAGTGGAAGAGAATGTGATGTCATAATAATGGATGATACGGGTAGTTCTTCTCGAAAAATTGCAAATACTTTGAATGTAAATGGAACTACTTGGAAAATTCTTACTGACTATTTGTTGTAGCCAAACGACAAACAACGTATTCAGCTACTTTTCTTGCTTATTTTCCTTTACTTATTACATTCTTTCAATGGCTTTCGCATACATTATTAAAGTTCATCAATTCCTGACGCTTATTATTTTTATCCATGAATTACATTGTTCAAAAAATCATCAAGGAATTTTCATAATAACCATGTGTGAGCTAACAAAAACTCAATATTTGTAGATTGTTTTCTACATGAGTTCTCGTTGAACGTTTGGGTTGGAATTGTCGAGGCGTATCGCAACTTTTTAGAACAAACGCTACCTCGATTTCCGAAGGATGTACCATTAACAACAAGAAATTCAATGTATTTTATGCACGATATGCTCCAATGCATTTTAGTGTGGTTGCTCGTGAGTTTTTACAGTAACATACGAGATCGCCGGATTAGTCGAGATGGAATTCAATCATGGCCTTCTTCAACTCCTTCGATTATTCTACGGGGCTATATAAAGTCATTAGTTTACACTACACTACTACATAATGTGAAAAACACAATAAAAATTGGCCTGGTGTTTTGGAAGAGTTCGCAAATAAGGAGAAGATTGGAGTATTAGTTATTTTTACCAGTTCTTGTAAATTATGAAACATTAATTGTCGGTAATAAATTGTAAAGTAGGTTTCAAAAATTATCAAAGGACAAAATATTTTTAGAAAAGTTCAGGGAATAACCCTTTGAATTTTTACCTTATATTAAATAAACACCCTGTATAAATAGGATCTTGTAACAGAAAACTGCAAGATTTCTAACAGGGATATGATCGAATTTCTAAACAGAACCGCTGATTTTTAACGACTGTCGCAAAAAAAGACAAATAATTATTAAAGTGTATCAAATAAGTTATTTATTAATAAATATAGAAGATTGAAATAATTCACAATTTACAATCAATAGAATACTTCTAAATGACAAAATTCGCTAAATGGATGATAAAAACACCATTAGAGTGGAGTGGAGTGGATGCATCATTATCTTTGGTGGTGTAGTTCATTTTTATTTAGAAAGTAAATTGTTAATTAGTAAACTTTTCAAAATAGGCTTAATAAAGATTTTCGTCTTATTTATTCAGAAGGTTACCATATAGAGAAAAATATCTCTATATGGATAGAGTCTTTTTTAGTACTTCACTTCTTTAAAGGTGTGATTTTATTTATAACAATTTCGTAGCATATTGATTTTTTTATTTCTTATATCCATCAAATATTTAAACAGCATACAAAAATTTCTAAAACACAACACAAATAGTTTTTATATTTGTATTGCCTTTTAATAAGGCATGTTTTTGATAATGTCCCTTTTTCAAAATCCCGTTAATTATCAAAAAATGTTATTTTATAATTACAAAATATTAATATACTAAATTTAACTTATTTCTAGTAGTTAAAATATTATATCATTTAGATAATATATAAAAAATATTTTTAATGACGAGAGTTGATGATTTGCGGGAAAGGGTTAAATTGCGTGCACTAATTTAAAACAGCCCGCACTGTCCTTTTAAGATTGTGCGTGTAATCCGGTCCTGCAAGAGTTAATCTAGTCCGGGCGTACATGCGGAGGAGACGTCCACCCCTAGCGCACGTGTTGTACAAGGCACCCCTCACACCATAGCGCCTCGCCTCGCCACCCACTCCTGGCCACCCAGCCGACCCCTTGGTCCACCAACACCGCTCCCTCTCCGCGCCCCGCTCTCCTCTACGCTCACTCACCCCCACGGCCCGGCTCCCACCGCCCCCGGCCCTCTCGGACATTCTCTCAAGCGACAATTTATTACTTATACATACAAATTCCAGCGAGTGGGCAGGACACACTCTAACGACTTTATACCCGGTGAGCAATTGCTAGAAACATCCCTTACATGCGTGCCACTCTATGAATACGCTTATCTCGCAAACAGAGGGAAGGGAGGATGTATATATGTGTGTGTGTGTGCTGGGGGTTGGGAGGCGCGCGGTGGAAGGCTCTCTTTCGACCGCATCTTATCAACGCGGACAAAGAACGGGCAGGCGGAATCGCTTTTAATTATCATAATGGGGGCGGCGTGATTTACACCACGCTTTTAATATATCAGAAATCATTTGATTACATCTCATAGTGCGTACAAGGAATGGTTTTCGTTTGGGGTCAGCTGAAGGAATTTAAAGTTAGTTGAAGGGTCGATACACGAAAATATTTTACGAGACGACCTCCACGTTTATAATGTAATATTGATTTTCTTCTTTGAAATATTAGCTCTTCGATAATTACATGTGAATTCACTAATACTGAAAAAATGGCGAATAAAATTGCTACAATAAAGAAAAATTGAAAGCAGGATATAATAAAACACACACGTTGAAAGACAATTCAAAATAGATAAGAGAATGTTAAAAGATATAACAAAATAACTATTTCTTAAACAAGATATGAAGAGAGGACAATATACATGAAACAAACAACAACAACAACAACAACAACAAAACAACGCCATTAGATAGAAGAAATATAAAATGCTAAGAATATATGATAAATAAATCAAAATAAATAAATGAAGGAGTGAAATAAACAATGCCATACATTATAAAAATACGAGAGATGGTAAGAAAAAAGTTTTCACCGTTCAAAGCGAATAAAGTAGCCGCTGGATGTGTGCTAACATGTTCAGTTAAATTTTATATACCTGTGTGTTACGTCTCGCTGGTTTTGATTGTGCTGTTTATGTGAGTGTATATAAATAACGCCGCCAATTGTTAAGTTAGAGCTGTGATTAGATTTCTTAACGCAAGAAAAGTGAGATATTTATCGGCAATTGAAGAATGTATATGGAGAAAATGTTACGAATTTAGTAGTATGTTCGGTGATGGTGTTTTGTCCATAGTAGTGTCTATTGACATGGTAACGTTAATACTTCCAATTCGATAAATATTACCCTACAATTGTTCATAAATATAATAGCTACTATTAATCCAAAAGATCTACTCTTGAAGCAAAATATTTGTTTGGTCGCATGTCAGTAATTCGTTAAGACAGCAATTAATGACAGTGTGTAAATAGGAGGTTTTTACAATATCTTGAGAAATATTATTATAGTTCAAGTTAGGATTATACACGTTTACATTTTAAGTCATGGTAGCTCAAGGAATTTATCTAAACCATCGAATTCTTCATTGTGTTCTATCAAAGTAAATAACATATTTATAGATTTATTCCCATTCGAACATAAACTGTTTAATGCAAACCAGATTGTACATGTATTTGAGTTTTCAAAGGTTGATCAAATCATTGACCAGAGCACCTAGGCCTCACTAGGCCCGTTATGCCCCATGTATTTAGTGTATTAATTCCATTGAGATGTAAACGTTACCTATTACAAGTTTGTATGGAGATTATATTATCTATAAACTGGGTGACTTTCATATTACTATTTAAAAATATTTGCAAAAAGTAATTAGAATTAACCAAGAACAACAATGGTTCTAAGTCAGGCCCTTGGGGGACACCATGTGATACTATTTATTTATTACTTATATAAGACATAATTATCCTGCAACTAGATGGCAAAAAGTTGTAACTGAATAACTTACTAATAAATGATTGATATGAGACACAATAAAACGTTTTTGAAGTCCAAAAAAATAATAACTCATCTCACAAAACATAATCAATAAGTTTAACTTTTATATAATTTGTTGCTTTACCTTTTTCAAAACCATAGTGATATTATGTTAGCAGAGTATTCAAATATTTATTTAAATAAAATAAACTTCAATTATGGTAATTATTGATACTGGCCATTATTATTAAGCTCAGTTAATTCGTCTATTTCAGGAATAGGTTTACACTTTAGCAGACTTAATAATAAACCAAGATTTGATCAATACAGACATGTCCCTAATATGCACAACAGATTATACTCTAAAGATCAGTGACCTTACAGATGCATATATTATTGCTAAAAATATGTCATAGCTTCGCGATATATTAAGTAAAGTTGCACTGAAATCTCTCCTTATAATAATATTACACATTTTCAGAGAATTGTTGTCATCGAACAAGACCAAAATCCATTTTTATCCGTGGTACAAAATTCAGTTTTGGTTATAATAATGTCTCCAACTTGTCTTAAAGATATTCGACAGCAAAAAGATATGGCACGTCTCTTATTTATTTGGCAAAGCTCGGCTTCTTGATAGAATAGCCAGTACTCAGCTAACGATATCATACATCTCATAACGTATACCTACCTCTTAAATGACATGGTCCTTAATTTTCTCCAACTATTTCATTGGAAATGTTATTTCGGGTGTTTCGATCGCATTTTTCCCAATTAATGTTCACGAAATACCGTTCATCGGTTAGACAATTAATAATCATTTCTTCTATGGCAACCTTATCGACTAGGTAAAGATGTAGAGATTTCCTTTTAATTGGGCCTCCCTTATTTAATATATCAAATAGATGCTACTCCTATCTTTGTAAGCGTTTTAGATAATAAATTAGTCTTCGGTATTTTTATGTGCCACCTATCTCAAAGGAGAATTTGAAGAGATGGGTTTGGAAATCATAGCAATCATAGAGACAAAGGGCATATAATGATCTTTAGTGGGGTAGAAGAAGCAAAAGAGCAGCAGGAGTCGGATACATAATTCACAAATTCTTGGAGCACCAAATATACAATTGGGAAGCTAAGTCAGAACGAATATTAAAAATTTAAATATGAGAGAAGGCAAAAAACAAGACCAAAATAAAAACAATAATCATAGCATAATCATATCATAGAAGAAAATGATACATTTTGTAAAGAGTTAGGCCCAGTAACCGAAGAAGCAACTGCGGTACTCTCTGAAACCAACACGTGCTAGAGGCGGCACATGAGGCCAAGGAAGAATATATCCAGATGTGCAAGAGGATATTTGCTCCCTCACCATCGTGGTCAACCAAGGGTTAGAGTGGAAGATCGTCACTGCTGCACGAACTCCGCCCAGCTTCGTCCATCCAAAATTTTTGTACGTTTCGTTTAATTTTTGTGTATGTATTGATATGTTTTTTTTTTATTTTTGGATAGTAAGCTAAAGAATAATAAACATAAACATAAACATATGTCGCTGGATATTTTACTCATTACTTTGAAGTCTGGATAAGTTTCTATTGCGTGGGAGATGACAATAGCTCATTGGGAGGAACTGGCTTTCTGATACATAAGCGCCACCAAACAAACATTATGTCTCTGGAGAAAATCTCCACAAGAGTAATATGCCTTGTCCTCAAACTCAATACCAGATATAATAGCAAAATTATACAAGCTTACGCGCTTACCTCAAATCATACTGACGAAGAAGTGGATATGTTTATGATGATGTAAGAGATGCTCTTAGAGATCAGCAGGCACATTACACTATGTAGTGATGTAGAGTTTTTACTGGGGAAACCATGAACTGGAAGGAAGAACTGATAGGAGGCGAAATACTGCTTGGTTTCCTGTTGCAAAACAACTTCCAGATTAATAGCTTCTTCCTTAAGAGATTAAACAGGAGAGGACATGGAAAAATCCGGACGGATGAACAAAAAATGAAATAGGTTTCATAATCACCGGAAAAAGATACATAGTTAAAGACGTGTCAGTGACCACATGATCGTACGAGTTAAATTAATGATTGACATCGGTAAGGAACGGCATAAGCTGAACAAAAAGACAGGCAACAACAGACCACGGAAGAGTCCAGACAGATTAATATGGAAATATCAAAGTCTATAAGACGTGACATTAGAACATACAAGCAAGAGAAGATTGAACAAACAATAGAAAACAATAAAAGCATGAAGGTATTACATAGAAAACTGTAAGGCGGAAAAAGGCAAATGACGAATGTTAATTTCAAACAGGGATATATTTCAACAAACCGGGAAGGTATTCTAAAAATAGTTAAGGACTTTTACCACCTATTATATAAAAGCCACAATGAAGTAAATTAAGACTCAGAAACAGAACCTGAGATATTGACAAGTAAAAAGAGCATCGTTAATCAAGGGTCAGAATCACTACCTGATATTACCCTGGACGAAATAAACCTAGCACTGAGGAAAACATAAAACAATCAGGTCCCTGGAAAGGATTGCCTGGTTGTTGATGCAATTAAGATAGGTGGTAACTGTTTACTAAAGAAAATAGCAAAACTTTTTAATCTCTGTCTTTTTAAAAGCACCATACCAGAGAAGTGGTACAATGTCATCGTGATCTTGATTCATAAGAAGGACGATACAGCCGAACTGGAAAGCTATTGACCAATAAGCTTA
Organism: Ontholestes murinus; assembly: GCA_963969525.1. Classification (NCBI taxonomy): domain Eukaryota; kingdom Metazoa; phylum Arthropoda; class Insecta; order Coleoptera; family Staphylinidae; genus Ontholestes; species Ontholestes murinus. The sequence goes on from OZ018388.1 coordinate 34,909,923, forward strand.
CTTAGTAACCTTTATAAACTTTTCACGAGAATTATTACCGCATGATTGGAAAACAAATTAGATTTTTATCAACCAATGGAACAGGGTGGGTTCCGCAGAGGTTTTGGAACCAATTACCATCTTCAAAGCATCAAAACTATGATTAAACAGGCAATTGAATATAATATATAAAAATGCTACCATGATGGTAAAGCTGCTTGAAAACACCGACCCCATAAGAATCGGTAGAGGAGTACGACAGAGTTATACTATGTCACCTAAACTATTTATCACTGTTCTGTAATACTTCTTCAGAATGCTCAAATGGAGAGGAAAGGGTTTAAATATAAATGGTCTAAACCTAACAAATCTGCGTTTCGCGGATGATATAGTTTTGCTATCCGACAACCTACAAAATATCAGAAAAATGCTGGAAGATCTTCAGGAAGTATGTGGCCAGGTCGGGGTAAAGGTTAATATATCAAACTCAAAATATGGGATAACGAGCGAGAACAGGAGTCACGGATGTTATATAACAGGTGGCTAAGCTAAAGTGGAACTGGGCTGGACATGTGATGGACGGACGATATCAAAAGAATAACCACAAACTGGATGCGGAGCGCTCAAGATATAGAATAGTGGACAGAAATGGGGAGGCCTATATCCAGCAGTTGATACAAAGGGCTGATTGATGATGATGATGATTTTAATGCAAGAGTAGGAATTAAAGACAAAGAGTATGAGAAAGCACTAGGACAATATGGAAAAAGCACTAGTAATAACAATGGAAAACGGATGCCAGATTACTGCATAATGAAATAGCTGATATATAATGAATAACGAATGTATTTTTTAACACAAGAACATACACAAATGTACAAGAGAAATGAGTAATAGAAATGAAAAGTCTATTATCGACTATGTAATTATAGAAGCAAGAAACGGGAAGGAAGTACCAGTACAAAAGTAATGAAGGGTCCGGAAATAGGAAGCAACCACTACATAGTTATAAGCAAAATAAGAGAAAAAACAAAAAGGAAACAAGCAAGACAAACAATGGAACGAAACAAAGATGTGATCACAAAAGTACAAACAAAGTACAAAGTATAGAGAGGCATTCGAAAATAGTCTAAAAGAATTGATTATGCATTAGAAACTAAAAATCTAGAACAAATGTGGGCACTATTTAAACAAGCAACTCTAGAAGCGACAGCAAAAGTTTGTGGAGTAAATAGCGGAAGCTAGAGAAATAAACAAAAAGCATGGTGAACGGAAGAGATAAGAGAGCAAATAAAACAAAAAAAGTATGCATGAAAAAATTATATAAGCAACAGGACAACTAAAAATTAGGTTAAATATAAAGCTGATAGAGAAAGAAGTAGAAAACTAGTAACAGCGGAAAAGAAGAAAGAATGGGATGAATCAGAAACTGTTCTACAAAGCAATGAAGATATTAATGTGAAACAAAACACAAGAGCCAAACTTTATTAGGAGCAAAGGTGGGGATATAATTAACGAAAAGGAAGGAAGAGAAAGAATATTTCCAGGAGCTGTTAAAGGAAGAGAACACCTTAGAAGGAAATCATGAAAATGAGAATGAAGAAAATGAAGATGACAACAAAGATCTAGCAAATGTAGAAGTGCTAATGGAGATAATATTAAAAATTAAAAACTTGTGAAAATCTACAACAAAATATGGGAAGTACATCAGACACCCAAAAACTGGCAGATGGCGCTAATTGTACCAATACGCAAAAAAGGAGACAGAAAGAATTGTGACAACTACAGAGGAATAACTTTACTATGTCACACTACATAAAAATACTAGAACAGATACTAGACAAACGAATACGAGCAATAACGGAGAAGATACTAGAAGAAGTGCAAAGTGAATTCAGAACAGGAAGAATTATCCAGGAATACATAATCATGATAAGACAACTGACATAAAATATGCTACAGGAGAAAAGAAGAGTATACCTAGCTTTTATTGACCTAGAGAAAGCATTCGATAAAATACCAAGAAACAAATTATGCGAGACAATAACCAAAAAAGGTGTGGATGGAAAAACAATTAGGATAATTAAGGAAATTTAAAAGAACAATATAAATGCAGTAATATATAAGAATAAGAGAACAGAACCATTTACAACAAAAGGTGGACTACGGCAAGGAGGAGGACTAAGCCCGGGATTGTTTTATACATGGATGAAATAATTAAAGAATGCAATACACTATGCAACGATATAATAATAGGGTACAAAAATCTCCAAAAAGTGACAGTGTCTGAAGGAGTATTTATAGATGATATAGTAATATTTGCGAAGAACTAAAAAGAACTTTAACAAAACTTACAAATATGGAACTAAGCATTAGAAAAATATGGTATGAAAATGAACAAAGGAAAGACTAAAAGAATGACAATTGGAGAGAAACAAGAGACCATGAACATAGAAATAGAGGGGGCAAAAATAGAACAGGTATCCACATACAAATACTTAGGAATAAATATAGACCGGAAATAAACACAAGAATAGAAAAATCATCAAAATTATACCAGATAACAAGAGATGTATTCATAAACCAATGACAAATATGAACAATCACTAAAACAAAGATCTTTAAGTCAGTATATAAACCCGTGCTTACCTATGGATGCAAATTGTGGACGTTAACGAAGAGACGGGAGAGCAGGATACAAGCTACTGAAATGAAATATCTAAGAAGAGCCAGAGGAGTGACCAAAAGAGATAGATTGAAGACGACAGAAATAAGAAACGATCTAGGAATACAGTCTACAGTAGACTTCATAGAAGAAAGTTGTACTAGAGAATGGAAGAAGCACGACAAGTGAAAAGAGTATGGGGAGCAAAAACACAAGGAAAAAGAAAATCAGGTAGACCCAGACTATCATGGGACCAAATGACGACAAAAGCAATAGAGAAAAAAGGGAATGACATGGATGGAAGCGAAAAAGATATCTGAAAATAGTAAAAAGTGAAAATATTTGAGTAAAAATAGGGAAAAAGCCCAACATATTTATGGTAAATGGGTATTAAATTATATGAATATACCAAAAATAACTTTTTATTAAAAAAAGATTCTCCTTTTGCAGATCAAATTAATCGAATAATTAGACGTATTAAGCAACTATGTAAAAAAAACGCAACATGGATTGGATTGAAACAGAAAACTGCATTTTTTCACTGGTATTTACATCGGTAGTAAATCAAAATAAATGATAATAAGAGCATAAATTAATTTAAAAAATATCATCTCGAAGATTATTTATATACCGTGAAACGTTATGACTTGCTCTGAATAAAAATAACTAATGGCTTATACTGATGTGTAATTATAGGTTGAAGTCAGAACTATGTGTTTTTATCTTATGTACACATCTAATTCCTCGACCCAACGTATCTCACACATGCACCATCAAGTTTAAATACAGAGAACGAGCAGGCAAGTGGCAGTAGTAAAGTAGTAAAATCTCTAAGGAGTTCCATACAGTAATGGCTCAAAGAACAAAATCTTAACTGCGTCGCTCGCTATGGAATTTGTACTATTAATTATTGTCCCTAGTCCTGTCATTCAAATTTAATAATGTTTATAAAGATGCATAAAAACATCGAGTATGAATGAAAATTTAATGATGAAATTCATTAATACATAGTTTTCTGCGAAGCTGTTAGTCTAAGTTCTATCATATACTCAACGAAAATTGTAGGCCAAAAAAAGGAAATTTGTCCCCAAGATTAGTTTATCTAAGGCGTTAATTTTAAGTTTGTTATTCCATTTCCACACAATATCTGATAAAATCTTTGGATCAAGTAAGCTGTATTCGGATCTTTTTTAAAGTGTTTCGATTTAAGTATGTTTCTAAGATTCATTTAACTAAGGTGGTAATCTTAGTTACTTGAGAAAATCGGCTTTCAAGGCGGTGGTATTCATTAACCCTTTATTTCCTCCGATTGCGTACGCCAATTGCGAAGTAAGTACACCGTTCTACATGTGACACACAACGAGACACGCTCGTGTTTATTGGCCCTGTTGAAGGGATTTTGATTTAATTCTTAAGCAATTCACAAAAATAAAAATATCTTTTATGAGCACCAATTATTTTACCAATAACAGCCATTATTAATAATTCAAGCAAAACTTTCAAAGAGCAATTAATACTTTATGGCAATTTCTGAATTTCTTTAGACTGCTTGCCTTTTCCATAACAAAGAGGAAGCGTATAAAAATTTAATTAAATTTAATTGTTTAGTTATGATTCTAGCTTTGTAACTTTTTGTGATGTAATAATAAATGATTACTTTATTATTTATTTATTTAATCATTTGCCCTTCTACCTTTTTGGTATAGGGTGTTTGATGCATTCCCTCTATTTCTTTCTATTTTAAGTATTCTTCTTTACTTCTTCCCATGTATTCCCTGTTCTTTGTGCTATGTTTGTTATATTTACATTCTCTTGGTGTTTCTTGCCTCTTTCTTTCTGCATATATGCCCATAACATATCCCCAGTTCCTCCTTCATTTGTTTTTTAATTTACTGGTTTGTTATGTATGTTTTATCAGGGTTATTATTATTTTTTGATATTAACAAAGTACAGTTTCATTTATAATTTAAAAAAATTCCTTTTGTCTGTGTGTCTCGTTCCTTATTCTGTTTCTTTAATTTTTATTTTCTATATTTCTGAGGAACATCATATGCATAGCGTTTATTCTTTGCTTTTGTTTTTCTCTCAAAGTATACAGTAATGCCGAACCTATTAAGTCGATCTTGTTCCATAAGTGAATTAAACAAAAGTTCATAAGTGATAATATAGAGTGTTTAATCTTTAGTCGACAGTGATATCTTCAAATACAGTATTTGCGACACAGAATATCATTACGCCTGTGCTAAATCTGAAGATAAGTTTGAACTTTCGGCATGTGCTAAATTCGAAAAGAATAGAATACAAAAGTGCTCGCTGCGAGTCCTAACAGCATTAAAAAGGGAAATAGTACACCTTGCAAATCAAGTATATCGTCAAAATAATATTATAGCAAATCAAGAATATAAAATTAAGACCTTAACCTCTGACACTATAAAAATGAGTGTAGACACAAACAATAATGTTAAGAAGTTATCTACGAATAAGAAGTTGCCTAAAATAAATACACAGAGCGATACCTCAACCACAGATGGAGAAACAAGAGATCAACCGTCTGCAAATTCGGACAACGATAAAACCCGAATCATCGAAGATAAACAATAACATCGGAAAAAACACTACACCGAACGAGATAAATGCCCAAAATCAAGATAATCCAAGGAAAACAAACAATCAATGGACCGATGTCGCGAAAAAGCAGAAAAACTCAACCACTTTTAAATTCAATTGTAACTCCACCAAAGTGAATCTCCCAGTAGCGGAAATTCAATCACGTAAATGAATCTTTGTTTCACGACTCCACAAAGACGTTGGTTGTGAGCAAATTAAATAGCACCTCAATAAAGCAGGAAATTTTTCATGCATGCTTGAAAAACTTAAATAGAAAAAACACGAAAATATATTCGTAAAATCTATAACAAATGAGTCTTATTAAGAATACAAGAACAAATCACTTTTGAAACAACTACTTCTCTAGCTAATACTTCGACAGACATTGAATAATACAAAAGTAATTTGCGTGTTACAAAATAGCAAGGCTATCAAAGCAACACTAGTTTGAACGTATTTCTTTCTGTAAAATGAACTAAAAATGATTGAATGTACGTTAAAATAGTTGTGAGTGACTATACTATGGTAATTTTGAAAATTTTAGTAAACGTTTTTATTTATGTTTAAAATCAATTTTATAATAAAGCTGTACTGAAGAGATTGAAATATCGAAACACGTGTCTACAGATGGTTATAAAATTGAGTATTGAATTATTTAATTGCTTTTGCTAATTTATTTTTAATTACATCAACCTAAATTCATTTCTTTTTCCAAATTACCATAGTATAGTCACTCACAAACTATTTTAACGTACATTCAATCATTTTTAGTTCATTTTACAGAAAGAAATACGTTCAAACTAGTGTTGCTTTGATAGCCTTGCTATTTTGTAACACGCAAATTACTTTTGTATTATTCAATGTCTGTCGAAGTATTAGCTAGAGAAGTAGTTGTTTCAAAAGTGGTTTGTTCTTGTAGTCTTAATAAGACTCATTTGTTGTAGATTTTACGAATATATTTTCGTGTTTTTTCTATTTATTAGTGAATTATCTACAACGTAAAGGACTTATATATTTTATTATGAAAAACTTAAACCAAAATATGAAGATGCCTCATATTCTTCATTCAAGATTGGGATATTGGGATTCCTATCGCTGCAGAATCAACTGTGATTAATGAAAACTTCTGGCCGGAAAACATTTTTATTAATCTGTTCTTTTTCAAGCCCAAACGCAAGGAAAATTTTCAGGTCGGCCATCAAGCTTTACTGAAACGATAGTATCAAGCGAAAATGAATTAAAATCATTACATCAGAATGTACAGTGCATAACAACAGCTTATAATCAATTGGAAGCACTAATCGAACAAGTGGGATTTAATATATTATGTATATCTGAACATTGGCTCACGAAATAACAACTAAATATGATTAAAATACCAAACTTTAACTTAATCTCAAGTTTCTGCAGGGAGGAAAGAGAACATGTAGGAGTAGCCCTGTTTGTAGAAGAATCCATAGATTGTACGTCATTTGAAGTAAGTGCTTTTTCAGATTCCAGAGTGTGCGAGTACGCGGGGTGCAAATTAGTTTAATTGGGAAATCCGTGATAATAATTTGTATATATATATAGAACTCAAACTGGAGAAATTCGCTTATTTAAGGAATTATAAAAAAAATACTGCTTTCACTATTGAAGCAAAACAAAATGATCTTTATAGTTGGTGACTATAATATAGATATACTAAACTATAGTAATATTACGCTAGATTTTAAAAACACTCTGAAATCATTTAATTTAAAATATATTATAAGCGAACCTACTAGAATCTGTAAAACGGCACAAACGTGTATCGACAATAACAAACACTCATTCAGAAATCACAACGGAAGTTGCACAAACAACTATTTCAGATCACACTGCACAACTTTCTCAATTATAATGCACAATCTAACATAAACCCAGAATTTCGCAAAACAAGAAAATTCTCGTACTCAAACACAAGAAAATTTCTTGAAAATATTTGAAATGTACTATTTACTACAGCATTGTATCAACAATCGGTAAACCTCAAATATGATATGTTTGTTAATATATTTTTAAAGTATTTTAATAGCAATTTTCCGATTAAAACAAGGATAAAAAAATCGACATCTTTCAAACTGAAGCCATATTACAAAGTAAAGAAAAACTTCTTATCTATAAAACCATTATAAACTATTGCTAAAACTATAGGATCTTATACAAAAATGAGCAAAAAAATTACAATAAATAATAAGCAGAAAAAAATAACAATTACTGAGAATGAAAAATAATTCATTATCAGAAATTTAGTAGGGAAATCCCAGCCAAATAAGATCCCAGAACATCGGTATATCCCGGAATCACTAAAAGTCGCAATTATAATACCAATTTATAAAAAGGGTGATCTAAATCAGCTTGGAAACTGTAGACCAATTCATATTATACATTCATTTTCAAAGATCTTTGAGAGAATTATTTACGGGAGACTGATGGCTTTCTTCAAAAAACATAATTTATTATCTTGTACGCAACATGGATTTTTAAAAGGTAGAAGTATTGAGACCGCTCTCTTTGAATATATAAACGGGGTGCTTCAAATTTTTGAGAATAACAAACTAGCTAGCGGAATCTTTTTAGATTTATCAAAAGCCTTCGACACAATAGATCATTCAATACTACTTTGAAAGCTGTATTAATTAACAAACAGAATGCATCACACTAGAATAAAATATCCATATAATGGAACAAATGCCCTATCAACAGCTCTCACATCATCTGAAGGAATCCCACAGGGTAGTATCCTCGTACCTTTCTTATTTGTAGTATTATTAATGATATATCAAATGATATATCTGAAAATTGTAGGCTCATAAAATATGCAGGCGATACAAATCTTCTCCTGGGCGCAACTTCTAGACTTGGCGGTTACAGAAAACTATACTATATCTGTAATGGAATCATGATTTTTGGAAAATAAGTTAGTACTCAATAGAAAAAAAACAACGTGTGTATTATTTAAAACTAACCATAGTCTAATTACACCAAATTCAATATCATTCAACAGTAATACTTTCAGTTTCACTGATAATGTAAAATGTTTAGGAATTATCTTAGATGAAACCTTAACATTCTTAGTACATATTAACACATTGTGCAGCAAAATAAGCAGTACATGTTATGGTCCGCGAATTCTTATAAAAAGACAAATGCTGAACTCGGAAAACTCTTTAATCATGCAAATATCGAGTCACACTTAAAATATGGGCTCATCCTGTGGGAAGAATCAGCATATGTAAATAAAGCATTCATAATTCAAAAAAGTCTCTCATGAGATTGTTTAAATTATAATACAATGAAAGTTGTAGAGGAAAATTTAGAGGTGATAATATGCTCACAATATATGGCCTATATATTTATGAATGTATCAAGTTTCTGTGGAAAAACAATCAATACTTTGATACTATTTTTTATTGTTCTCGGTACAATATAAGACGTGGACACCAATTTAACCTTCCACATCACAGACTTAATAAATACAAGACCGGTTGCTTTTATTCTACTTTAAAAATATATAACCACCTTCCGGTGGAAATTAAAAATTAGAGTAGCTATAAACAGATGAAGAAACAACTTTACTCTGTACTATATAATATAGAACCATACTGCATGGCAGACTACTTTAGTTATAAGTTTGCAAAATAAGTTCATATTATATTTCTCTGTGACGTTTTACATATACATTGATATTTTTGTATGATTGTATAATGTAAACAAATCTGTGTTTATGTTTATGTTTATGTATATAATTGGCTACTGTATTTCAGTCTAACAGAAAAACGTTTAACTTTTTGAACGCCTCCAAAATTCAAGATATATGTATTTCAATCTTGTAATTTATTAAACTCTTTCTGTTTTCGTACTTTAACTATTTTTCTTTTGTCGAAGGAAGTGTTTTTCAGCATGTTACAAAGATCAGCTGTCTTTTCTATTTTATCTCTTTTTGTCATTTTTCGTTGTTATCAATTATTATCCAAATTTCTTTGATTATTTCGTGTTGTTTTTCTTTTTTGTAAAATTATCAGTCTTCTTTTTCTTAAAATTTATTTGTATGCTGATTTCAGTCAATTCATTTTTCATCGTCTGCTACTCTCATTATAACCATATCATCTGTAAACAGTAGTTCTGTCAGCTGTATTAACTCCATCTAATTTTTGCTGCTTTTGATTTGCTTCTTTCATTGCCTTGTGTAATACTAATGCAAATGGCAGCTGACTGACCACGCATCCCTATTTAATTCCTTTTATTGCTGTAAAATTTTTGATTCTTTATTGTTCATCCATACTGTATTTTTGTTCTCAGTATATACAGGGTGAGTTTTTTTCGATGTTCTCTATGGGGATCTCGGAAACTATAAGAGATAGAGAAACAGTTAAATGAGGAAAGAAGTGTAGATTTACGAGACGAATAAAATTCCACTTTCAAAGTTTTCAAAAAAGTCAAGTCAAGGGGATATTTTGAAAAAAGTAAAAAGTGTCAATTTTTCAAATCAATATATCTCGGTTATTATAACAGATAGACAAAAACTGTAAAGGACAAAGTTTTAGATAATTTTATGCAAATTAATAAAAAATAATCAGAAAATTTTTATCGCCATTATTTTCCGAGATATGACCCAAACTTACATGTTTTTAAATGGAAACCATAGTTGGCTGTGACCTCATTCAAAAGGTAATTTTTTTCTCTTCACCATCCAATATGGCATACGACATAGTTATTTCTAAAAATGAGTGAGTTATAGTCATTTTAAATTTTATTATAAATAAAAAATGGGTAGCCATGAAAAAGATGAAAGTAAAACAATTGCAGTTGTTTATAATATTAGCAATATTATAAAATCATTAGTTTTACAGAGATAAATCAAAATGAAACAACTGCATAAGTAATTCTGTAATTATCAATATATCAATGGGAGAGAAATTTTAATATTAAAAAATATGGTAAAAGAGTCCACTATTAATACTATTATGACATAAATTATATCTTTTTACTTTCCCTATATACGAAGTATATATGGGGGAAGTATTGTTTTCGTGCATGAAAATGTCTGTGGGCGCTGTATCTCAAAAACGAATGATCCGATTGAAATGAAACTTTAAACTTAAGGTTTTGTCATTAAAAACTGGAACTGAAAAGCTTTTAGTAAACATTCATAAACCGGAAGTGGATGTTTACTCGAAGCGTTTTTTTGATTTTCCTCAATATTTTTCAAAATTTGAAAAATATTACATAACTTTTCAAATAATGGTTAAAGGGAATGAGAAACTGAAGTTTTATTAAGACATGTTTTTCATTAAATTCTTAACTTGTGAGAAAAAAATGTAACATTAGAATTTTTCAGAAAAATTTTTCTTTAAAGATTCTTGAAATTTCAGTAATTTCTCCTCCACACTTTCAGTTTTTATTGCAACTTCCTTTCCAAAGAATTTTCATCGAGAATTCTACAAATTTTTACAAAGCAAAGATTTTATTCAATGGTTTCAAAATTTTTCAGAAAGTCATTTATATTTATTTATAGAAATTTCTTCGTGGTTTTTGTACAATATTTTGTTTAACTTTTTCTATAATTTTCTCATGTGATCCACAGATTTCATTTTAGATTTATAAAACTTTTTTGAGAATTCTAGTCTACAGTAATATCGTTTTCTTATCCAATAAATAAATAAATAGATATTTCCAGATTTTTAGCAAATATTTTATTCGAGAGTTCTAGATTTTTCAGAAATTACTTTCAAGATTTTGTTTAATTTTATAATTTATTAGGAATATTTTTTCTAAATTTCTAGAACTTACTTAGAGGCTTCTAGAAGTTTCAGGAATTTCTTCTCCATATTAAAAGTTTTTTGCATCTTCCTTTCCAAAGAATTTTCATCGAGGATTCTAGAATTTTTCACAAGTTTTTCTTATATATAGGTTTCTTGAATGTTTTTGGAGGATTCTGAAAGTTTACAGTAAATTCTTCTTCATATTTCCAGAATTTTTAGCAAAGGTCTTATTTTTTAGAAAGTTCGCTTTAATATTTATAGAATTTTCTTTGAGGCTGTTTCCAGTTATTTCTCTTCCAGATTTTAATATTGTCGTATAAATTGCAATGATTTTTTTCAGAACTTTAGACATTTTTCGAGTGTTCAGAAATTTCCAGTAACTTTTATTCAGATTGGGGGCTATAGATTTTTCTAGAAAATCTGTTCCTTGAAATCTAGACTCTTTTTATTCATTTATCTTCCAGATATCAAGATTTTTTCAAGCAGTCGTTTAAATTGCGGTGTTTTTAGAATTTTCAAAAAAAAATTGTTTATAAATTCAGAAAAGTTTTTAGAAAATTTGTTTTAAAAACTAGACTATTTTTGAGAGAGAAATTTTTAGTAATTTCTTCTCTACACTTCAAGATATTTTCAACTTGTCTTCTAAATCGTAAAGATTTTCTTTGAGGCTCTACAATTTTTACAATTTTCTTCTAGAAATCTAGATTATTTTCTCGAGGGTTCAGGAAATTTTTAGCAATTTATTCTCTAGAGTTCGAGATTTTTAGTTTCTAGACTTTTTTTTTCAAGGGTTCAAGAAATTTAAAGATTTCTCCTCCAGATTTCAAGGTTATCTTCTTATCTTCTAAATTTCTTGGAGGCTATAGAAAATGTGTTTGTAGAAATCTAGATTTTTCTTGAGGGTTCGGGAATTTTTCAATAATTTCTCTTTTTTGAGGCCTTAGATTGGGAATGTTCGTTCTAAAATCTAGACTCACTTTTTCAAGAATTCAAGAAATTTCCACTAATTCCTTCGCTAGGTTTCAAGATTTTTTAATTCAACCCGCTTTCTAAATTGTGAAGATTTTATTGGAAACTGTAAAATTTTAAAAAAAAGATAAGTTTAGAAATTTAAAAAAATTCTAACCCACCCTAAAATCAGTAAAACATAAGCGAGGGTTATAATTAAAAGTTGTAAAACGTAAATAAACATAATATTATTGCCAAATTTAATAGATTTATTCAAATTTTGAAATTTAAGAAAAAGAAAGACATAACTTTTCAAACAAACAAAAAGTTAAAGTAAACATTTTTTTGTTCTTAATTTAAAAATTTTGAATTTGTTTTCTTATTGAAAAAATATAAAATCAAACTTTAAATTTTTTAAGCAGAAACTTTCTACATGTATTCTGAATATTTTTAGAAAGTTTCAAGTCGATGGCAATTCTTTTCATATTTTTTTTTCAGACCATCAAAATTATGATTGCAATTTTTTTAACGTTTCTTTAATTTGACGTGAAGTTATTTAAAACAATCTAAAATCAAAGGTTTGAATTTTTTAAGCAGTAATATTCCTACATATAGTCTCAATATATTTAGAAAGTTTCAAGTCGATAGCAATTGTTTTTATATTTTTTTCAGGCCGTCAAAATTGTGATTGAAATTTTCTCAACATCTCCTTCATTTCACGTGAAATGATTGAAAAATCTAAAACCAAACTTTCGATTTTTTTTAAGCAACAACATTCCTACATGTATTCTGTATATATTTAGAGTGTTTCAAGTCGATAGCAATCGGTTTTAAATTTTTTTCAGACTGTCAAATATATGATTGCAATAACATCGCTTTCTATTGACGTAAAATTTGAAAAATCTAGAACCAAACTTTTGACTTTTTAAGCATCAACATTCCTACATGTATTTTGAATGTACTTAGAAAGTTTCAAGTCGGTAGCAATTGTTTTTATACTTTTTCATGCCGTGAAAGTTACTATTGCAATTTTTTATCGTCTCTTTCATTTGACCTAAAATTATTTAAAAATCTAAAATCAACTTTTGATTTTTCCAAGCAGCAACATTTGTACATGTATTCTGAATATATTTAGAAAATTTCAAAACGCAATTGTTTTTATATTTTTTTCAGACCATCAAAATTATGATTGTAATTTTCTTAAAAATTAATTTTTAAAATGTAAGTTTGCATCATATCTCGGAAAATAATGGCGATAAAAATGTTCTGATTATTTTTTTATTAATCTACATAAAATTATCTAAAACATTGTCCTTTACAGTTTTTTTTCTATCTGTTATAATAACCGAGATATATTGATTTGAAAAAATTGACACTTTTTACTTTTTTCAAAATATCTAGTTACCCTTGACTTTTTTGAAAACTTTGAAAGTGGAATTTTATTCGTCACGTTAATCTATAGTTCTTTTCCCATTTAACCGTTTTTCTATCTCTTATAATTTCCGAGATCCCCATAGAGAACGTCGAAAATAACTCACCCTGTATGTGTTTTATGATAAATATCTGATTTTATGTATTTGTTCTTCCTCTTGTAAATCAACTCTGATTATCCTCTTTTGATTTGTTTCATTTGTTTCTTAACTTTTTTCTAAAATTTTTTATGTATAATTCCTATGTTCTGTTAGCTTAGTATTTTACGTTCAGTAATTTTGGTAGTTTTTCAATTTTTATATCCCCATGTATTTTAATATGTACAGGTGTTTTGCATCTACTATTGCTACCTTCCCATTTTTAGCTTTTAAATTATTTCTTTTGCTTCATCTTTCTTTATCTTTTCTATCACTGCCATATTGATCTCGTTCAGTGGCTTTCCTATCTTCTATTTGGCTGGTTTTTATTTCTTGTTTTGTCAGATCTTAAAAATATTGATTTTGTCTTTGTAATTACGTTTTCATATTTCTATTTAATGTTCATCACGTTTTATTCTTCTTTCTATTTTAGTTGCATAAATGTTCCGTTAAATAGTTTTTGGTTTTCTTATTATTTCTCATTGGTTATATTTCCAATATATATGGTTCTTTTTAGCTTTTTTAATTTGTTTGTATCCTACATTTCTTTTCCTTTGTAATATTCCTAGCCATTCATTTAGTATGCATTTTTTTTTAAATATTTTGTCTTTAATTTTCTTCTCTATATCTCCTGTCCAGCATTAATTCCTCTTTACTACTTTATTTGCTATTTATGTTGTTAGTGTTGTTCTTGGATTTGTTCTTCCTTCAGTTTATATAATCTTATCTTTCCATAAGGAACTGTCCAACTCCACTACGCAAAGTTTATTAATTTAATAAAGTTATATGAAGATATATAAAATACTAAAACCTCTCTTTTATTTTTATTATTATATTATTTTTACTTAACTCAATACATATATTTTAGACACAAAGTGACAATTATAAATTTTATTATCGAATATAACTTTTTTTGTAATTTATTTATAAGTTACATAAATATATGCAAAATATTCCGAAAGTAACATCTAGGCCCGGGCGGAGTTTGGCTATTAAATAACTTCCTTTTTTGAATGGGGGGCGGTTGTGAGTCCAGATGTATAAATATGGCGGCGCGCGATAATTCGCGTAAAAAAGTCGACAAGAAATCGGCATTATTAATTAGAGCTGTCACGTGCAACGCTGGTAGTGCGCACCCCCGGGCATAAATCTTAATTTGAAGGTGCTCTATGTATATGTATAAGGCAGGCGGTGGGTGGCGTTCGGCCGGCCACCCGTCCCCCCCTTCCGAAACGGCCGCCCCCCCGGCCGCCTCCCTCTGCCGCTTCTGGCCCCCCACACTCACTCTGTGCGCTGGTCGCGCGAGGCTGTTTAGTATGTGAACCGTGTAAGATGCCCAAGGCGCACATTTGCCAGGGTATTACCGCCGCACCGGCTAAACCGCCCCCGCCGCCCACCTAACGGCCCCTGCCGGCCCTACGTTCGCTTGATAATGGACACTACGTATCATCTGCGTCGTGCCCCGATGGACGTCTCACTCTATTAAGGGGACGCGCAAATCGAAAAATTTTAATCGAACACTTAATTCAATCCCTAACGAAATTGGCTCTAGTAAAAAGGGTATCATTTCAAATGATATATTAACTATAACTTTCCTTAATTTTATACAGTGTGATTTCATCAATATCTAAATACTAATCTTACAAGCTATCTTTTTTCACGTTTTAAAATAGAAGCTTTTGCTTTCATTTTTCTATTACTTCAGACATAAGTTATTATTCTATATACCGAGCGACTGACAAAAACCGTTGATGCTGTATATATTATTTTTGATAGAATTTTGAATAATTTCAGCATTAAGCTTATTTGAGTAGTATGAAAGAATAACTAAATAATTTCCTTTTGTAGATATATACCAGGTATTTTAAAAACAGCATACATAGAAGCCAAAAATCAATCCATATCTTTATAACTCGCCTAGGTAAAGTATGCAAGTGTGGGACTTAAGAAAAAAGTTCTTCACAGTAAATTGTCATCATTGCCAGAAATTCTATCAACTACTAAGTTTCATTAATTGAAGAATTCCAATTTTTTTATTAAATAACGCTAGTTTGGAACTGAGTGAACTGTTAGACAAATACAAGACTAGTGTGTAACTTAAAAAAACTTGTTTTCTTTAAAAAACCCGAAAAAAAATTCAGCTTGTGTAATACAAGATAAAGATTCGGAATTAAATGTTTTTCTTGAAAATTAAGATAAATCGGACACGTCTACCTGACAAATTGCTCATAATTTGAAAGTTTCTCAGCAAAAAGTTCACCATATTCTCAAGAAACATAAATGTTTCCATTCATATCACGAAAAGTATGACAATGACCCTCAAGGGATGATTCAATTTTGTGTACTTACTTTATTAATCATTTAAAAGAAGATCTTTTTTATCGTCAGATGAAAACACGAAATATAGGTTATAGGTTATGTTAAATAGGGCACTAGTGAGGTGCGTTAGCTTTTCGTGAACTGCGACCTAATAGATCTATTGTTCTACTCTTAACCAATCACTTCCCAAGCAGCCCCACGTCCTCCATGAAGGATAATAGGTCCCTACCGAAGTGTGAATAACGCTTGTGAACAAATTGCGTGACAAAGTGCATAGTATGTGCTCGGTTGTTTTATCTGCCGAAACACATAATCTGCAGTTTCCACTTTCCTCTTTTCTCATTTTCCACAAATGGTATCGGAGGGCACAATGCCCTGTCATTAGTCCAGTGAAAGTTCATCTGCCACTTCGTTGCCTTTAATATCCCCGTGCCCTGGGAACCACATGAGGGTCAACGAGTTGTTCTTCGCCAGTTGCGAGAGGGAT
Source organism: Ontholestes murinus (assembly GCA_963969525.1). Lineage (NCBI taxonomy): Eukaryota > Metazoa > Arthropoda > Insecta > Coleoptera > Staphylinidae > Ontholestes > Ontholestes murinus. The sequence continues at coordinate 34,926,282 of OZ018388.1, forward strand.
CTTCGACATTCCCAGACAGTTCGTGAGCCGTGACTATAGGCTCGAACGGTGGCTTGGCTGTCCGAGCAAATGTATATATTCACGCAATTTAGGTGACAATCCAGGCATTCTCTGGCGCACATATCAATTGCAATTACTTCCGCTTGCAGAATCATGGCTGTCATACCCAGAGCCACAAATAAAATAAGTAATTTTCTGGATTAATAGCCTATAGCAGTATTGAAAACAATTGTGTTTCATATCAGGACAGTGCCACATCATATAACGCACGAATAACTGTTCAATTTTTAAATAACAATTTTGTTGATCGGTCGATTGGAACTATTTTACCCCAGAAGTTTTAAGAAAAAGGATAGTGCAAGCCTGTCAGGAAATATCCCCAAATTATTTACTCAGTGAGGAAAATTTCTAGAAGATTCCGACAGTATGGAAATAATTTTGAGCACATAAACTAGATTTTGAATTATTTGTTTATATCTTTCTAGTATGGAACTTGGGGCCCTTCAGATTGGACATAATGCTGGACAGGCTCATGGGTGATTTTCGGCTGTCAGATATATTGTCAATGTATGCTCTCATCCTAGGGTTTCTTCCCATATATAATCCTAGGTATCTAATGGAGTCCTTTCTTTCGACTATTTGGTCTTTAACTCTTAGCCGTGCATTTTAAAACTTATATCCTCCACTGCTTCTGATTTCTTGAGGTAATATTGATAGACCAAGCTGCTCGATCTTAAAAGTTACCTTATTTACTGCATCTTGTGCCTTTTCCACTAATATGGTCTTGTTTTTAGATGTAACGATTGATTGCAGTATGATCCGCATATCTGACTAGGGGGGTTCACTTTTAGTAGTCTCATGTTCAAGACTTCAACATAAAGTATGTATCAAAGAGCCATGGAGTGTTACACATGTTATTGGTATGTTTGCTTTAAGCTGACGATCAGACCTCAGTCTGATAGGTAGTTATCTATAATTTTAATTGTAAACTTTAATTCATCTGAAGAAGAAATCAATTTGCAAAACAATAAAAATAAACATACATTTTTGAAAATCTGAGTTATTTACAACTTTAATATACATATATTTTCTATAGATTTGGCTTGATATTCTTATTTTCTAGGTCATCCACCATTTTATCCTATCTTGCCGTGTTAAAGGCATTTTAAATATCTTAATAATGCATAATTTGACAGTGACAACACATGTCATCAAAACATGTCTAATAAAAGACTAAAATAAGCTTTATTCAAGCAATGCCAATAAAAAAAAGATACTACAGAGTATTCTGGAGCAGTATTGATAGCTTCCTTGGCGGAAGTCGTACTGATTTTTTCATAGGTTTTCTTTCAGTGCCAGACTTACTTTCAGTTTACTGACTATGAGGTGTTCAAATATTTTCCCTTCGCTGTCAATTAAGTAGAACGGACGCCATCATCAGTGTATTTGCTTCACGTATTAATCAATATGTTTTGTCCTTTTTCCATTTTCTTGGGAAGCTCATCATTTCCACGCGATGTTGTAAGCAGATTAGTAATCCTATTATTATAATTTCCTATAGAATGTTTTCAGGCTCTTTTATCTTTAAGCATTGTTGATACCAGTTCTAGTTCCTACACAGTAAAATGGGACGGGTTGTTAAATGGTATTACTTTGATCTGTGCGATCCGTATGGTTGGAACAGATCAGCAGCGATTTATCCCTGGCCCCAGGGGTTAGAATCTATATCTTTTATTATGTGGTCCCAGCATATTTCTTTAGCTTTCAAGATTTCTCTTTTTAGTCTTTAGTTCTTTTCTACAGTCTATAGTCTCCCACTTGGAGTTCTAGTTGATGTCGCCATGTTGCTCTGGAGCCTCTGGCTCTAGTCAGACGTCGCATGTCACCATACCCTTCTAAAGTATGCAAGTGTGGAATTAAGTATAAAGTAATAATCATATATTCGGCAAGGATGTACTTTTAGTAATCTACTTTACCGATAGAGGGAAGATAAGATTATATGAAGAAAATTATAACAATGTATATTTCAAAGATTGAATGTCGAAAGTGACTTCATCTGGTGAATGACTAGTGATTGTCTTAGATTTCTACATTTTCCGAAATACTTAAATACATTAGAGTGGGGAGAGTAGTTGTATGCAATTGTATAATATATTGATTATGAAAGATTACATTGTTTTATAATTGTAAGTTAATTAATGGGGAATTGTTGACATCTAGTTTAAGTGGAATGGCGCGTTTCGTAAATTTACTTATTTCAAGTGTGTATGATTTTGAAATTGTTGTTGAACGTGTGTTCTTCCTTTATGAAGTGGTTGGCATATGATGAGGATAAATAATACATAGGCGCCAAAAATCAATCCACTTAAGTAAAAAGTTTATCCATAGTATATTATCATCATTGCAAGAATTTCTATAATTTCTATGAAGTATAAAGTATGATTAATTGGAGACATCCACAAAACGTTTTTATTAAATAACGCTAGTCTGTAACTGAGTGAAAAATACATTTTTTTGTATAACAAAATTTGTGCATTTCAACTCGAATTATGTAAAATCATGTGATCTTTATATTCTCGAAACTTGTGAAATCGTAGACAAATGATTCAAAATGAGAAGAAAGTGTATATAACACATCAATCAATAAGTATCCGGTTTAACTAAAAAAAAACAATCATTTTTTGGAAATTCCACTTCATTCATCAACATACACTCCTTCAAGAGTGATACATTCATTTCAACCCTCTGTTAACTTTTCGATGCCGTTTATGTGAAACGATTTGTCTTTGCTCTCAAAATAAGTCTTAGTTTTGGCAATCACTTCATTTTAGCCAAATTTCTTTCCCTGGTGCATCTTTCTCATGTCTGAAAAAAATCAGTAGTCGCTAGCGTTCAAATCTAATGAGTACGATGGGTGGAAAAGCAATTCAAAGCGCAATTCAACCAATTTAACTATTGTTTTCATTGACTTGTGACATGATGCATTGTCCTGGTGAAACAGCACTTTTTTCATTTGCATGTGGGGCCGTTTTTTCTTGATTTCTGCACACAATCAATCCAATACTGTCATGTAATACTCACTGTCGATAGTTTTGCCTTTCTCAAGGTAGTCGATGAACAAAATGTCATGCGCGTCCCATTATCTTGCTTGTCGACTTTTGAGCTTTTGGTCACTTTGGATGACTTTCACCGACTGCTTTCCACTCAACTGACGATCTCTTTGATTCAGGCGTACAGTAGTGAATCCATACTTCATCTATTGTCACATACCGATGCAACAAATCCTTTTTATTTTGCTTGAACAGCTTTTTAAACAGCGCTCTGCATCTTTGGCGAGTTGTTATTTCTGGTTTGGTATGAGCAATCGCGGCACCCACTTCGAAAGCAACTTAGTCATGCCTAAATTTTCATCTAAAATTGCAAAGACACTAGCTTCTGATATCTACAAGGTGTCAGCTATCTCACAGAACTTCATGTTATGGTCTTGTAAAATTCTTTTGTGAACATGTTTTACTTTTTTTAGAACAACTGCCGATTTTGGACGACTAGAGAGTTCAGCATCATCAGTGCTTGTACAAATTCAGCATACCAGTTAATAATAATTGATTTCCCTGGTGTAGAGTCCCAAAAATGCTTATCAAGTCACTGTTTAGCTCCAACAGTATTTTTCCCTACCAAAAAACAGTTTTCAATCAACACACGAAATTCCTTTCTATCCATTGTCTTAAAATTACAAAACCGTGGTAACTGAAATGACTGTAACTTCTAAACTAACGATCAGAATCCCATGAAATATTATTATGTACTGTTTGAAGATTAGTACTACCCGAAAATCACATGGGTCTGTTAACAATGTTTCCAAATATGTGTTAGACCGGGGACTTATTCAGTTACGTATTATATACATGAAAAATGTATTTGATTAAGTATTAAGAAGAAAGAGATTAAATGAATTTTCCTCTAAGTAACAAAAAGCATATTTAAGGAAATAAAAAACCTAGTAATAAAACATAATAAAAAATCAGAAACAAGAACTGCGACAATGAGGAGGACTTAGTCAATTACTATTTGTAATATTCACGGCAGATAACCAGACTATAATTTTAACAAAATTAGAATATTAATCCAGCTGTAATATTGAAATTACAAAAGAAAACAGAAAATCGGTACAAAGCTAAACACTTAAAAGCCATTCTTGGGCTGTCCATATAGTTTAATTTTAATAAGTGTAATAAAACCAGAATAAATCCATGGTTTTTAAAAATTGTAGATGATTTTCTTTCAAAGAAAGAGGTAATCATAAACAATAATTTAAAAAAAAAATAACAGATCGCTAATACTGCATTAATAACTTGGAATTTTGAATACTGGAATTATCAACCACATATCTGCAAAGGTTAAGTAAGTAAGTCACTTCAGATACGAAAGATACTTCATCACAATTGTCGATAAGAACAGACTTGAGTGAAATAATATTGATTCATAGCGTGGATAATTTTTCTGGTATCTAACTACAGAGCAATTGCCATTTGATCGTGTATTCCGAGAATATTAGATTAATTTCTTGACAAATACGTATTGCTTATTTTTAGATATAATAATAATCATTGATAGGCGGATTTTCACAAGATTAAGTATCTTAAACTTATAAAAATGTGCTAAATTTATAAATAATGTATTAAAGAAAGGAGTAGTAGTAGATTCTATAAATAAAAACCATAGTAAGACATGTGTTGCAGTCATCACGACCTATGGATCAACTTCAAATTTATGGAATAAATGGTAGTATGTGTAAGTATAGATCGTTTAATTAATAATAGAGATAACTAATTGAATGCGATGCATGTGTTCGAAGACTAACTTTTATTTATCATTCTTATCAAAGATCTTGCTTCCAATATTGAGGCATTTTTTAGACTAATGATTTAAAATAGAAAATAAAAGCATTTATAGAAGAATCCAGATGCCCAAGTGGATATTTGCTCCCTCGGCATCATGGACAAACAAGGGTTAGAGTGGAAGATCATCGCAGCTGCATGAACTCCGCTTAACTTCATCCATCCAAAATTTTTGTTCTCTTGTATAATTTTTGTGTATATTACTATGTATGTTTTTGGAAAGGAAGCTAAAGACTAATAAACATACCAAAACATACCAAATTATATAATATAATTCATATTGTTAGAAATGTTTTAAAGAAGGCATAGATTTTTTTAGCATAATGATCTATATCTAAATATGCCAGAAATGGCAAAAATATTACCTCAATGGGCACATTCGCCTGAAGAGTATCATTATCAGCTGCGAAATGTAATGGGTCAAGTGGAACAACACAAGAAATCGTGAAGAAAGTATATTTATAGACATGAAAAAGGCATTTGATTAAGTACCTAGATTAGCTGTGTGAAAGATACCAGAGAAGAAAGGAATGAGAGGAACTTGCCTCTAAGTAACTAAATATATTTACTGGAAATAAAAACACGAGTAATAAAATTAAATAGAAAATCAGAAACAAGGACTGCGACAAGGAGGATGACTGAGTCCATTACTATTTATAGTATTCATGGGTGAAATAATAGAGGAAGTAGAGCAAAGCCCCGATTAAAAGGGCATAGAAGATGAAGTTAGATAAATACAATACAACATGCACACTATTTTCAGGTTATATAAAAAAGTAACAGTGAGAAAGGCTTAAAGAGAATATAACAAAATTATGAAAAACATGGAAGATCAAATGGCAAAGGAAATCAAAATCAAACTATACAAAACCCTCTTCGGGCCTTTACTAACTTATGGATGTTAAACATGTATACTAAGCCAAAATCAGAATAGATTACAAGTGATAGAGATAAATTATTTTAATAAAATAATGGAAGTACCTGAAAGATATAGGGTTAAAAATAGAATTATAAGAGCTGAATTAAATGTGAAGTCAATTAAATAATATATGTACTAAATGAAACACTTTGGTTGAGAATTTACACAGTTTTTAATGTCGAAATACTGCGACCATTGTTTTGACACCCAGTGGCTTCATCAAACAGATGATAAGTAGTTTTATAAGCATAACTATTTATAACCATAACTATTTAGTACATAAACGAAAATTGTCTAACCACTTGTCTAAAATCGCAGTGTACAGACTTTAAAACTGTAAATTCTTAACTACACCGTTTCATTTCCTACATATATAATTGAATTTCACTAAGTAAAAGCGTCTTTAATTCTATATTTAATTGCAAAGACCAAAGAAATAACATGATTTAAAAGAACTTTAACAAAAGCTGCTAAAATAATTGCAAGGGGTAGACAAAAATGAAAAATTAACAAATTAACAATTAAACCAAATAGTAGTCTTATTCTTGAATATTCAGCTACATAGCAATATATCTTAAATAAAACACAATAGACTTAGAAGCTTCTTTATTTTGGATTTAATTTGTTAAATAATACATTTCAATTTTATTTTTAAATTAATTATATTTAGGATTCATCCATTAATAAATTATTTTATTAACATAAATTATTTGAAGAATTATTTATAATAATATTATATCTCTTAAATGTATTTAGAGATTCATTCCATTCAGTCCAATTGTTGAAAGGTTGACTTAATAGGTTCGGCTGTTCTCTCTGTTGTTTTTTTCATTCATTCTCTGTACTTGTTTGTTTGGGTGGCGATCGGTAAATACCCGTTTTGTTTGAGTTTATTAATTCCACGATTAGCGCTTCGGAACGCGTGGGCGGTGGGAATCGGCGTGAGGGTAGAGGTGGGGGGGTGGTATGCGGATGATTATTCAGTTTTCCCCAATAATAAAGTACAAATCCGAGGCACACATCCCCCACGGCCGGATACACACAGCTGCGTCTAATATACAGGGTGAGGCGGGCAGTGATTTATCTGCCTCCCGGACTCTCTGTCCGGACTCGACTCCGGGAGTCCGGCGTAAGAAGAAGAGGCAGAGCCACCAGTAGCGGCGGCGGCAGAAGTGTGGCGCTCGTGCGGACGGCCGACCCTGGCCAGAGGGGTAGGCGTGCGGGGCGCGGGGGGCGGCGGAGATGTAAAGTAGGCTGTATGGACCTGGGTCCAGCAGCACGCTGCCCCGAGGTATTGATCTGAGGGTGTGTGTGCTGACACGCACTCATACCCCTCGTACTGCCCCCATCTTACCACCCCCACACACCCCACACACACACATACATACATTCCAGCTAGCTCACTTCAACCCGGTCTTACGTGCACACACATATACACACACTTTCACCTGCACTGCAGAGATTTCCAAATCAACCAGAAACAAGAAGAATAAAAAAAGAGCAACAATCGAATTTGGAGGAAACCTAAAAAAATAAAGCGGAAAACTAACGAACCGCGCAAGGAATAAAACTAAATGCAAAACTCCCTTATTAGTCCCTTTTCTAGTCTTTGCGTGTATTTATTTGCTTCAACTCGCCCCTATTTGTGCTCCGCTCACGGAATGGAAAAATTGCGGCAAACTCGGAGGCGGCGCTTTTTATTATTAAATAATTCCCCTTTTTCTGCTCTTTCCTGGTCCATGTGAATAAATGCTCAAGCGATATTTCTTGCAGGAAAATACTGTAAATCAAATTATTAAATTTATTTTTTATTTGAATTGTTGTTGTCCTTTTCATAAGTTTACCATAATTTAAGAGTGTACATAATGTATGTCTTGCTCAACATCTAATTTTAATTATACTATATACGTGTTTATTTACCTTTCTTATCATAAAGATAGCGGCCATATATAATAAAAGTTCACTTTGTACAATATTATTTTAGTGAAGAAAAGTTCAAATATTTAGGTTGTTGGCTAAAAGAAACTATGGATCCTGACAAAGAATTAAGAAATAGAATCGAGATTGTGAGAGAGTTGAAAATGAGTAAACTGTTAACACGTTGAACGCCCAGCGTGAATCGGTGAAGTTTCTCCCGGGGCCCAAATCTGCGATATCGTGTTTGAGCAACGCGTTACTTAAACTCCACCGAGTCACGCTAAGTTTTTGCTAAAAGGTTCTTACCGAAATTAATTAAAAACTAATTCTAGTATTTGTTGTATAGTTTATTTTATAAAACGTCTTATACGCAGATATGCGTATGAGAAGGGAAGAGAAGTTTTGGGAACCCAAAAATTATTTGGTAAATTGTGTTTGTTGACTAAAAGTTGATTTTGTTCATAGAAACCTTATAAGTTTTCCCTTTAGTTGAAATTGGTTAGAAGTATACAATGCGCCTCATAAAGGGCAAAGTAGGAAATGCGATAAGTGTTATTACAAATAATATTACTATAAATTACCAGCAAAACATTGTTAATTATACAAAGAAAAGTGTCACCCGCTTGTGGATGATGGGTCGCCAGCGGAAACATAGCCGTCCTTTAGTTGAAATTGGTTAGAAGTATACAATGCGCCTCATAAAGGGCAAAGTAGGAAATGCGATAAGTGTTATTACAAATAATATTACTATAAATTACCAGCAAAACATTGTTAATTATACAAAGAAAAGTGTCACCCGCTTGTGGATGATGGGTCGCCAGCGGAAACATAGCCGTCACCCATCCTTTTGTAGTGACGTTCAACGTGTTAAAGTGTTTTTCTCGTTTGTTTGTAAAATTATATTAAATAAATTATTATTTTATCTCAAATATTCATCAAATTGTATTATAAATAATAGTACTATAAACTAGTACCACAATTTTCTTTTAATTACACGAACAAAAGTGTCCAGCGGAAACATAGCCGTCAGACGTTTATGGGTGACGCGGCGTTCAAGGTGTTAATCAATAGAGACCTAACATTTAGTATGAGATACCGAATGGCAAAATGCTACAGAAAAACATCGACTATAAACAAGATAGAGGCCTTCGAAATGTGGATGCTCCCTCGTATGCAAAAAATATCATGGACCGAACACGTATCGAATGAAAAAATCCTTCGAATAGTGGGCTTATAACGGGAACTCCTACTCAATATCAAAAAACAAAAGACAGCTTACCTTGGCCATCTAATGAGGCACGAACGCTCCGAACTACTACGTCTGATAATCCAGGGCTAGATAGAAGAAAGGCGAGGTTTTGAAAGGAAAATAATGTCGTAGCTCCGGGTTTGAAGAAGGGTTTGATGGGAGCAACAACAGATTCAAAATTATATGCTGAAATATGTTAATACAGAAGAGAAGAATAATTTTATTTATCTGAACATTACTTCAAACCTCATCAACACGAATTATTTATTAAAAGTTTGCAATTACTTTAGATAGAGAGGGTGTTAAAACATATTATAATCACAAAAATTGAAATCACTGGATCAAAATTCTATTGAATCCTACACAAAATGTTCCATCAAATTAACATAAAGTTTAATTTCTGCAAGTAAAGAAACTTCAAATAAATTACTTTTTATATGTAAGAGGCTAGAAGATTGTTGTATTTGAAACAATGTAAAATTGATATAACTTTTTATCTGCCAAAATCATGACTATTATTAGAATAATGACATTAGCCAGCGTAAACATTCCCTTCTAAATATTTTTTAAACATTATGATAAAACACTTACTTTTATCTTTATAAAGATAAGGTCGTTTATCAGAAATATGATAAGCTGTCGCTCTTAATTATTATTGTTGTATATCTGAACCTGTGAACCTTTATACTGAAGAATTTCATAGCATAGAACAATTCAGTTTGTGCAAAACTTTATTTATTAACCAACTAATCCATAATCTATATATTGAATAGGTAAATAAATAAAAATATTACTTTAATACATGGACAATTATCGATAATAACGTCGAGTAGAGAAGTGATTAAAATAAAGACTTTCCAGTTAAAAATCCGTGTTGCTGTAAAACTACAGCTCGATCGGAACGTAAGTGTATTGTGTGGATCGACAAAGAGACAATTACTTGTTGTACAAAAGATACCACTCTTAACATCACTTCGTTGGCCATTGATGAACATGTGAGTATATCTAACGCTCTAATTGTAAAAGAAAGAATTATCATATGTCAAAAAGGCTCATAAAAATAAAGATATTTTAACTGAAGGATTAGACTAGTGAACAAAACAATTACATTATCTATTTATCAATTGTGAACTGTCGGCAATATCAATTTCAAAATTTCAAAACTGCATTTACCGAAATATGTCAAAGATATACAATTTGAACCATTACATGTGGTTACTACTCGAAACAAAATGTTTTTAACCTTGCGCATTTCGTGTTTCTTAAGTAAATTATTAACAATTCAAATTCTATATCTTTGACATATTTCGGTAAATGCAGTTTTGGATTTTGAATATTATAAGAAAACATAATATTAAGGTAGCATTTAGACCTAGTTTAAAAATTCGTAATATTATTTTTAATCGAAAAACCTGGCTGGATAAAATGAATAAATCGGGAATTTATATATGAAGTTGTGACAATTGTCAAGGGGTGTATATAGGACAATCTGGACGAAATTTTAACATTAGGCTTAAAGAGCATTTACGATCTTTTCAGCTAAGACAAACAAACAAGTCCACCTTTGCTAAACATCTTATGGATGAGTCACATTCTTTCGGTGAAGATGTACTCTCGGTATTGCACTTTGCTAAAAAGGGACAAAAAATGGATCTGTTGGAATCAATCGAGATTCACAAAGCACGTGCACATCCAGAATGTCCACTATTAAACGAGCAGATTGATCTTATTTACACTCCTCTATTATCAGCTGTTTGTTAAAATTAATATTATTTATTTATTTATTTATCCAACATACTATAAATTGCTATAGCTTTGTTTTATTTTTTATTTTTAATCACTTATATTTTGAGAATGACAAGTGTCTTGTCGAAACTGGTCAGCAGTATTATTATTATATAATAACATGTATACCGAAGTAGATGCCTCATGAATCAAAAATAACCAAATTGATAAATGATGTTTGTAAAACAAGTATCTTTCCAGATAACTTGTAGGTTGCTAAGGTATTTCCTATATATAAGAAAGGTCCTATATCTATCTTGTTAATCATTTCAAAATGTGTATAAAGTATAATGAAAGATCAAATTACTACATTCTTTCTAGAATATAAAATCCTTTCCCATTGTAAATGTAAAAATTAGGAAGAATTTGTCAACGATTGATGCAACCCAAAATTTTGTTCTATTTACAATTGAATGTTTTGAAAAAGGTCAATTTACAATAGCATATTTTTTTAAATTTAAGCAAGGCCTTCGACTGCGAATTAGATGTAAATTATAAAAGCATACAATTTGCAAATTATACTACACTTTGCAATATATCTGATAACTTAAAAGACGTGTTAATACTTCATAGTGAATCAAAATCAGATTGGTTTGCGAGTAATAATTTTTTTATTACCTTAAAATTGGTAGAAATATCATTCACCCATAGTGACCACAAAGCTCACTTTCCTAATACTGCCAAATTCATAGGAGTTTTTTTTAGATTCAATTCAAAAGTAGGTCATTCATGGCGAAGAAGTTGCCAAAAAATGTCAAAAAGAATATACTGCCTTCATAATATTCCAAGATCTGTATCCAAAGTGTTAATTAGCTCTTACTATGGACATTGCCATTTTCACCTATCGAATGGCATTATTAAAAAAAAGACCTTTATTGGCATATCATAATCCATTAAACAAAACATCTATCTTACAAGCTATTGTGGCCCTTGCCACAATCACCCTATCTTCTCTACTCCATCCCCTCTCTATCAAATATTCCGGTACTCTTCCATATACCTGCCACCTCCCATACATATCATTGTACTCGCTTCTCTCTATACACCCTTGCCTTCCCTGTCCTTCCACCTCATTCCCTTTCTCCCTCACCCACTCATCCACCTTCACCCCGTTCCCTAGCCATTCCATTACTATCGCCTCTGACAAACCTACCCTCTCATACATTTTCCTCCTCTCACCCCTCCATCTACCCTCACCCCCACCCACGCTTGTCAACCAAATATCCTTCACCAATCTCTCTTGGCATTATAATTTGGGGTTATGTAGCATCACAAAACAGACTGTTTTTTTACAAAGAAAGGCATGACTGTAAACAATTCTACTCCAAGCACGGGTTGTTAGCTTTTCCTGCATTATATATTTATAAGTGTCTAAGTTATTTTAAATCTAATATCTTATAACGTGTTTTGTAAGCACACACGTTATAATTCAAATTATTTATTGCGAACAATTATATATTTTTCAATTGTGACTTATGAAATCACGTGCTGGTGAAAATTATCCCATCTGTGAATGAATTACCATTAACTGTCTTTGTGAAGTTCCTGTCTTAAATTATTTCGTAATTGTAGCGTTGTTGAGATTATGAAATGATGAAATGAATTCGTGTAATGTTAAAAAAGAAAATTTAAGTTTAGGAATAATGCTTTTGTTTCTGGGAATGCATAGTGCATTTAGAATTTGGAAGTAGTTAGGATCTAGGGCAAATTTTTTGGCAAGGGAGGATAGTCTTTCTTGAATTGGGATTACCTTTGTCGAATCATAAAGCAATGAATTTGATGGGTTATGAAGAGAATTTTGGGAATGTCGGATTTTGGCTAGCACCCTAAGGGCTGATTTTTCTGCTACTTGAAAATTACGTAATGTTACTGGGTAGGGTTGTAGAAGAGGATGGCTGAATAGTCAAGCAAAGAACGGCAGATAATTTTATAGATGTGAGGGCTGGTTTGTATATTTATACCTTGTTTTTTGTAAGCTAGACCTCTGAAATATACCGCCCTTTGCTTGACTTTCGCTTTAAGGGAAGAGGAGTGGTTTTTGAAGGTTAATTTAGTATCGAATATTATTTCTAGGTATTTACAGGTGAAGGAGAGATATATATTTCGTCCATTTATTGATATTAAGTCTGTGAAAGGGAAGAAGGAGTTGGGATTTGTTAGGGTTAATGGAAATGCGCCATTTTGTAAACTAGGTCTCCATGCGGTCTATCATGCCCTGGAGAGGCGTGGGTAATTAGGGCGGTATCGTCGGCGTAAAGGAGTGGATAGGCGGATTTATTGAAATATTTTGGATTGGGATGGTGATAAAGGTGAGCCTTGAGGTAGGCTTTGCTCTGGTGAAAATGAGTTGGAAAGGGAACTGAGGTGTTTGATCTGAAAGGAGCGGTTGTGTAAGAACTTCTTCGATATTTAACGGCCTTTCACGTTTCGTTGTCTTGATATTGGTTAATATTGAAAAACCAAACTCGCATAAATTGTTTTAAATTCGGTTTGAACAGATATCTAAAATTCTAAAACTGTTAATTTGGAAAATTTCATTATGAGAGAACGTAATAAAGTCTTCCTCTTCTGTAAACGAAAAATGATAATTTGATCTGTCGGCAGCAGCAAATGGATTTCGTACCCAATCATAATTTTCAATATTTAAATCAGGGAAATATTTCGCAATTTTTTCTTCTAATAGTTCTAAATGTTGAGTAATAATAAGATTTATTTCATTGATATTGTGATTTTGAATTTGGACTAAAAGAAACATGTCTATTGTTCTTTTGTGAATTATGCATGTTCTCCAAAACAAAATTTTCTTTTGAAATGCTGATAGTTTATCAGCGGATCTTAAAATAGTTTCGTCTTTACGTTGCATACTAGCATTAACAGTATTTAAAGAATTAAATATGCCATTTTCATACACCAAATATTGTCTGTTTCAAAAATATGGATAATTCATTCTTCAGTTCCAAAATTCTGTTCAACACCTTGACTCTTGATAACCAACGTAGCTCAGTATGCACAAAGTTTTTTAAATAATCGTGTTTACAAAGGTCGTGATTTATTATGTTAGCTACTTGGTATAAAATGGATTTTAATGAGGTAGGTAAAGTTTTTGATGCAAGAGTTTTTCGATTTTTCGATGCAAAAAACAGTGTGTCAATAAGATGTTTGGATTTTTCTTCTTCACAAAAGCAATAAATCCTTTAATAGAGCCGACCATTGAAGAGGCACCATCGATACAAATTCCCACACATTGGTCCCATGTTATTTGAAATTTATCTAAATATGACGAAATGTATTCAAAAAAAATTAATTTTCTGTTGTACGTTCAGCAAGTTGTTTGCATTAAAAAAAATCATTTTTATTAATTAAACGAACAAATTCTATCAGGTAAACTACACCTCTAATGTCGGTGGACTTATCGATTTGCAAAGCAAAGTACTATTTCGACAGCTTTGTATTGGCTTTCTTCTCAATATCATTTGATGTTTCCAAAATTCTTTTTTTAGTTGTGTCGTTCGAAAGAAGGATTTTTATAATTTCTTTTTTTGCATCATCCCTAAACATAGTTTGAAAAACTCCAAAGCATACTGGAAAAAATAGATTATCTGCTATGATGTATACACTGACGAGCATAAAATTCAATCCGTTATTTGAAGTTATTTTAGAAATGTTTAGTTGTTTACGTGTACAACCGAAAAAACACGTAAAAAACTAAACATTTCTAAAATAACTTCAAATAATGGATTGACCCTAATTTTATGCTCGGCAGTGTAGATCTAATTTGTTTTGCTATAATTTCTGCTACATTATATGATTCAATTTGTGGTTTATTGGACGCTGTTTTTCTAAATTTATTGCCTTTTTCAATTTGAATTTTTAGCAATCTTTCAAAATAATTCCTGCTCTTGGATTGGAAAGTAGCATGTTTTGTTATAAAATGTCGTTTTAGAGATTTTCTCCACAAACTATGCATACTGGAATATGACAATGATTACCATCAATGGAGAATGTAAAAATCTAAATATTGATTTGAATATTGCCTATTGAGTTTATTTATTTTATTTTCTTTAGTTCCCTTTCTTTCATCATCATTTTGAATATTAGTTACGCTAGTACTAGTTCCAGTGCTAGTACTAGCGCAATTAATAATAAAAACACAAGAATCGTCGTGCTTTTTTTAAACTTTCCTACTAATAATAAAATAATCTATTATCATTATTGACAAATATTGGGTCTATAATTTACGCAGGTCCCTATACATTTAGGTTGTAAAAGTGCATTGGTATTATTTATATTTAAATGTTTCTTCTAAGAACACATCATGAAATCTTTCGCATTCAATATTTGGTGTAAAAGTCACAGGTGGATTCTAAGCCCATTTTTTGGGTCTCAAAATTGCCGCTTATACGCTGGACATTACAGTAATAGAAATTATTTTGAAGAGATTGAAGATAGAAAGCAATATAACGCTGCTGTACTCCCATTATCCATTGTACTGAAAGGCTTTTTTTTATCAAATAATATTGAAAATATGTAGTGTTGTCTAAATAATAATAATAATAATATTTATTCACATATTCACATTACAACATACAATTACTATGAAATTAAAACTACATGTGAATCAATAGGCGGGATTTGGTTAGCTTACAGCCACCATTCTTCCATATTATTTTTATTATTATTATTTATATTTAATTTTGGAGTGTTATAGTACAACCTGATTTGTAACATAATTAATATGTAGTTCCTAATATTACAAAATGCAAATTTAAATTTTGGTGGAGCACTTCACCTAATCCCACGGAACACGAGCACGAACAGTAATATCTTCTGAAAACACCAAACCTCAATCCCATTAGTACCTAAATATTGCAGGAAAGTAAGTCCGAAGAACTATTTTTACCATCTCTACCAATCAGAATCGCTTAAAACCTTTACGTTCATCTATAATTTGTTTAAATCCTGTATTATATTTTGAACATGACCTGCAAAGATTGAAATTATAGTCGTTAAATTATTGTTTTTAATATACTATAAGCGTGTTTATATTTATAATTCACAATAAATTATAGTGTGAAATATTAAAATGGATTTTAATTTTTCATTTAATTTTCTGGCTAGAAGAAAGGAGCTAATTGCATTTATTTTGATAGTTAAAGCAGTTTGTGATAATAATATGCTGTTTCTATCTCTTCTGGTGAAATTACCTACTAATACAAGGACTGCATGAAGTACTGACAATTAACTGGCTATTTTTTATATTTATATTAAAATGATGATTAATGAATGATGTGTTACTGTATTAATCTGTCAAAAGGCTATCGACCAGAGGTCTTTCTGCCTTGTCTTGTCCAGTCATATGGCGTCAGTCGTTAGTGAGTAGATGCATGAAATGATGAAATGAAATCAAAAATGGTAGAATGTGGGTTTTTAAATTTAGGGATTATGTTTGGGTTTCTAGGAAGACAGTATAGGGATAATATGTGAAAGTTAAAAGGATTTTTGCGAATTTTTCTGATAGGAATCGAAGACGTTCTTGGATGGGGATAACTAAGGTAGTATCATAGAGGAGCTGATTGGAGGGATTGTTTAGAGGGTTAAGAGGATGACGAAGTTTTGTTAGGGTACGAAGGGATGCTCGCTCGCTAACTTCAATATTACGGGAGGTTTAATTGCTGGGGTTGGGATAGAGGGCACAACCATAGCCAAGTAGAGGGCGGCAGATCATCTTGTAAATGTTTACGGCGGTTCTGGTATTAATACCATAGTTTTTGTAAGTTAAACTTCTAAAGCATTTTGCCATAGAAGTAATTTTGCTTTTTGTTATGGCTGTATGTTTTTTAAAATTAATTTTTTGATCTATGGTTATGCCCAAGTACTTAATGGAAACTGAGGGATGGATGGCAGTTTGGGAAATATGGACTTTGTGAGGTGAATTATTGCTGCGGTGATACGGGATTAGGAGCTGTGATTTGTGGGGATTGATTTTAATGCGCCATTTTGCAAACCATCTTTGAAGGGAGTCAATAAGCTCTTGGAGGAATTGGAGGGCTTTTGGTAGTGTGGGAGCATGTGTGATTAGGGCAGTGTCATCCGCAAATTGCAGGAGGTATTTGGATGGATTAAAGTAGAGAGGATCAGGGTTGTAGATATCATCACAAAAATGTTATATAACAGAGGTGAGTTATATAAAATGTTATATTACAGAGGAATTGTTTAATAATGAAAATGATATGAGGAGGGATATTTAGGAGGTGGCACTTGTATAGTAAGCCTTGATGCCAGACAGAGTCAAAAGCTTTCTGGACATCCAAAAATAGAGCTGTTGAGGCTTTGCCTTCGAGGTGGAATGTTTGAAAATTTGATACTAGGATGGTGAGTGGCAGGGAAGTTGATCTGTGGGGAAGAAAACCAAATTGGTATTTAGGGATTTGATTGGAAATTGGAGAGAGGATTTTGTTTTTGAGAAGGGACTCGTATATCTTTCCAATAACAGGTAGAAGGGTAATAGGGCGGTAGCTGGATAATAAGTTAGAGGGTTGGTCGCGTTTGGGGATACAGATTACAATTCCTATTTTCCAAACGTTCGGGAAATATTGATTTTTATATAGAAAATTGATGTTGTTAAGGATGTAGTCGTGGATGTGGAATGGAAAGGATTTTAGGATGAGTCTATGTCATGTCCAGTCGCTGTATTTTTCCCTTTCTTTAAAATACTAAAGTACTCGTCGTCTGTAAAAATTTCAGTCGGTTCTGAACAGTTGTTTTCTTCAAAATATTTAACTTCTTCAAAGTCATTAACTTTTTTAAAATTAGTTCGGTCAAAGTTGGGGTCCTGTGTCATTGAATAGGTCAAGTTAAAATTGTCAGCAAATTTTTGGGCAATTACGTCAGGGTCTGTAAAGGTCTCGTTAGTTGTCGGGTCGAAGATTTTCTGTAAAGTGTCTGTTTTTTTGTATTTACTGAGTTTTTTAATCTCCGACAAGAATTTTTTCTCTTTAGAGTCGTTAATTCTGCCACAAGTGTTTATCCAAACGTCCGTCTTGAATTCGTTTATAAGTGTTTTAATGTCTTTGTTAAGCTTGTTAAATTTTTGTCTAAGTTCAGTTGTGTCCGTCAGTTGTATGTCTCTGTACAATTGTCTTTTAAATTTGATAAGTCGAAGGATGTATTTTGGGAGGGGATATTTATAAAATTGTTTTGCTATTTGGGGTGTGTTTTGTATAATGGAAGAAGAAAGGAATTCATTAAAGTGGGTGATAGAATTAAGATTAATGGAAGGATTAGAAAGATTAATGTATTCTGAAACTTCTGCTTGGACTCTGTCTGTGTTGCATTTATTAAAATTATAAGTGAAAGTGGGAATTTGTTGAGGAGGAACTAGTGGGATTTTAATTAGAAAACGGATGGCAAGGTGGTCAGAACACAAATCAGGGACTAGATTGAGTGGATAAGGTCCTACTCATGCGTGATCCGATCACTTGAGCCCGAAATCGAAGACGCGGCGATCAGCGCGCATTTAAATTCAGCCGGAATTGAACACCGCTTCTGCCGTAGAATTATTTTTTGTATTTATCCATATTTATAAAAAAATCCCAAAGTATTCTATGAACAATTTATTTATTGAAAAAATGTGGCTAATACGATAGTTCAAGAAAAACTTAATGCCTTCATTTGAAAACGTCTCTAAGATATAAACCAGTAGACTATAAATGTAAAATTTAAACTGAAATGGCGGTAGCGTTCCTTCAAGGCAGACAATGTTAATCCAGAACTCCAAAACTGTTGCACAAATAAACTTTTAGAAGTTTCTACAGTAACAACAACATACAAAACTTTATCTGTTTAAGAATATGTACGTATAGGTACTTAACTAAATATTTATGGAATATTAATTTTGATTAAAGCTACAGTTTAGATTTATAATCATTTGATCACAGTTGAGTAAAATGCAGAATCTGATCTTTGCATATATTCAAATTTGCTCCGCTTAGCTGCTTAACGATTGTTTAATCAGGGGTCAAGAGACTACAACTGATTGTCATCATGTTGTTTCACATAAAACCATTTTTCAATATTTGTCAATCTCAAGCAGCATGATGAAGAATTGCAGAATAAAGCCATATATATTTATGATTAAATTTAATTTTTAAAGCAAACAAACGTTTCTAAATAACCTTGCTAACAATAATACAGCGCAAAAGCTTTAAACGACAAATGAGCATTTAATTTAAAGAAGTAACCTTTGATTTACCAAAAAGCAAAACAATTTGAATACACTCGTTTAAATTCGCTTTTTTAACATATATGCAGGCTTCAGTAACACCTAAATGCATTGTAAAACTGGTATTACTACTGTATTAAGCACACTTAATTCTTATATTTATTATTTATCTAAATTAAGCCAATAAAGCTTCAAATATAGTAATTAAAAATAATCAGGTAGAAATAATTTAATGCAATTTTCGAATTATAATGGCATCTTCCAAAAGCTAAAATAATAAACTTAAGTGTTATTAAATTTTATGACAAAATTTCAAGTGATCAATCGCGAAAAAAAAACAGCGTTAAGTGCGACGTCGCGGTGTCCATATACCCTCCGCCCGTTAAATAAACTTTTCAATTAGATTATAAAAGTGTTGAGGCCCCCTTTTGGGTCTTCCATCATCTGTCAGCCTGGCGTGGAGTAAACAAGCAAGTAACATGCGTTATACGGCGTCATAAAAAGTATTTTATGGCGGTCACTCTTTCGGCCAGTCGGCATTAATCACACGCCACTTGAACCTTCGCAAACTCTTCCACTCTTTCATGTGTGCGTGTATGTGTGTGTGTACGGTGCGGTGTGTGCCCTTCTGCCCTTTTAGATGTATCTGTGTTTCTGTTAGCAGCCCCCGATACGAATAACACATGTACCCTCTGACCCTTCAAGAAGGCACGGCTGACCGTTAACGCGTGTTCACTGCATGTAATCCGGAAATATGACTGATTATCGACGGATGTCACCTCTTACCTGGTTTGATGAGTGATGGTGTTTTAATTGCTGTGGTTTCCTGCGATTAAACATTAAAAGAGTTTAATTAATCAAAAATTCTTCGAAATAATAAATGTTCTATTTTGATTCTAGTTTATCTGCATTATTCATTTGGGGATTTTAATAGTGAAGTTGTTAATATTTTATGTAAAATACAAGCAAAATACCAAAATAATTAATTCAAACACCAAAATATTAATAATTAAAACAGTCTTCCAACAATAATCAATTAAAATTAAAGTTGAAACTATACATTTCATTTAATAATAACATTAACCCATAGATTAAATCTGAAGGTAGCTTCTTTTAAGTAATATGTCATTTTGAGAGTTTTTTTCGATTTTAGATTTTTATATACACTAAATTATCAAAAATAATAATTTTGGAAATTATCCTCATAATAAGTCTTCGATATTTTGAATGTGCTTACATAATATATTCAAATATAAATTCTGCAAGAATTTCGGTCACATACGAGGCTTTAAAGAGTTCACCAATGTTTTAAGCAGACTTGGGATGGTCACCTTAAGTTTCTTTATTGTTATTCTTGGCTACTTATGCAGCATGTTTTCTCAAAATTTTGAGTTTTTTTTGCGATGATAGAAAATAGAAAATCACGTTTCAAGTGTATATTTTGAATGAAAAAAGAAGTTACATTCATTGCAATGCGAATTTTAAATCAGATCAAATCACGAGGGATTAAAGAAACTAAAAATGTGTTCAACATTGCTGAAATGAAAACAACTCAGGAAGTTCAATTGGCCCAAGTGATAAAGCTATTCAAATTTAACACTTATAGCGACTATGTGTAACCTAAAAGACCGATATCCTTATGAAGCTCAACTGAAATAAAAAGAAATTAAACAAAAACGTTTACTTTGTTAATATCACACTTTATTTTTAAGTGAGTTTCGATCATTAACTGATCATTATCAAACTTAAAGTAAATTAATCTACGACAAAACACTTATTTATACAGAATGAAATAAGGAGGAAAAAACTAGGTCTACCTGGTCATTAATTACTGGGATTTCCGGATTACTCTTCGCTTTATGAACTTCTAGGGACTCGAGTAAATCCATTTTAAATCCTTTTTCGGCAAAATGGATTATCTCGAGTACATCTTCATCAAAAGAATGTCGGTTTTCTATTAGGTGATTCGCGAATGTGGAATTTGTATGTTTTAATCTGAAGGATCTAAGGTGTTCTTTTAATCTAATGTTGAAGTTACGACCAGTTTGACCTACGTAAATTCCTTTACAATTTTTACACGGTAGCTTGTAAATACCTGATCTGTAAAATTTATCTATCGGGGGTTTAGGATTAAAAATTGAATTACAAATTTTATTAGTTGGTTTAAATGCTACATTAATATCATGTTTTTTCAATATATTTCGAATTTTAAGGCTGACTTATGTTATCAAGATTATCAACCATCCGAAGGAGCATTAATCGCAGGTGACTCTATACTGGAAACATATTAAATTCTTGTAATAATGGTATAATAATCAGTGATGACGATGTAGCCAGTTCTAAAAATGTTCACGATTCATGTAATACTCTTTACACAATATTGTACACTAATTTTACCAAACATATTCCTAAGAAGAAACATCGCCGAGGCCTTAAGTGTAAACAATATCCCATGTGGTTTGACATCAATATTATCAAGCTATTGCAACATAAGAACAAACTACATAAAAAGTACAAGGAAGTTGAAGATCCACTTATATTAGAAAAATATAAAGAAGTAAGGAAACATTTAAAGAACAGACAAAAATAGCTTTTCGTCGCTTCATCGATAATACGGAGCATAATATATCCTCAAATTCTCAAACATTTTGGTCTTATGTTACCAAGAAAAAAGGACGTCAAGAATTCCAGGAATCATGAAAATTTGCGACACATCTTTAAACTCTTCTTGCGAAATTCAAGGATTTGCAGATTTCTTCAGCAGCGTGTACAGTGGCAGAGGTTGTGATAGTGTAAAAGATGTGATTTGTGATGGTAGTGATGTGATGGGTAACTATATAATAGATGATGCTAGGGTCTTCAGCCACTTAAGAAAGGTTAAGGGAAACATCACAATAATTACAACATCAGATTCCGGGATTTTTTTCTTAAGGACTGTGCGTCTTATCTGGTTACGCCGCTCGTGCATATTTTTAACTTAATTTAAAAAACTGGTATTTTTTCAGATCTGTAGAAAAGAGCGCGTTTATACCCTGTTTTCTAATTTTCAAAAGTATTTGAAGAAATAATCTATAACTACATTCGCGCACATACTGAACATGTATTAACACATCATCATCACGGATTTTTTCGCAAAAGAAGTACACAATCTAACTTGTTATGTCTTACGCAGTCTATATCGGGTCAAATTGATCGCGGTGCTCAGGTGGACTTAATATACACAGATTATCCAAGGCGTTTGATTACATGCCACATGATAAGCTAATTTCGTATCTAAAAAACTATAATTTAGCATCAAATGTTATATCAGCATTACATTCATACTTATTGGATAGGCGCCTCTTTGTTGGTTATGGTGGGTGTCAGTCCGAGAAATTTGTAGCAACAAGCGGTGTTCCTCAGGGGTCCAATCTTGGCCCCTTGTTTTTTCTAATTTTCATTAATGAAGTTGCAAATGTTTTCGACCGCAAATTTTTAATGTATGCCGATGATATAAAATTATATCGAACAATTGAGACCGTTGATGATTGAGTTAATCTGCAAAATAACTTATGTAAAATGTCAGCCTGGTATGTCGAAAATGGACTGAAGATAAATGCCTCGAAATGTCGTATAGCAGGTTACAAAATAAAGTACTTTTCTATTATACCCTGAATACTACACCTGTTCAGAGGGATAAAATCCGGCTATAATAACATAAATACATTGAAATGTTGAAAAAAGTACAGCGGCGCTTTTTCATGCAAATTTCACATTTATCCCGATCATACAATAGCGTATGAATCGTTATTGTAGGAACTTGATATGCTATCAATACAAAAAAGACATAAATACATTTTAATCTAAGAACTATACAAACTAATTCACTATCATACTGATAATTTTGAATACTTACATCTTGTGAATATATCAGTTCTAAGGTTATCAAGTCGAAATAAGCTTTTAATTACCGTACACCTAGAACCACGCACCATTATTATTCCCCACTGTAAAGTATCATGAGAAAGTACTATGAGGTACAAGATATTGTTGATTTTATGATCAAGAGCGTGATGCATTTTTGTTATCTTTGATTGATTTGTTGATTGATTTCAATAGTTTTGTCTTAATTTTGTCTTAAGTTTATAAATTGTTATTGTTTGTTCTGGTCTAAGGATTAAACATTTAATTTATTTTAAGTTCCCAATTTGTACATTTACATTGGTTTTACTTTATTTATACATGCATTTGCTGTTAGAAATTCAATTTAATTTAAGTTTATATATGTTATGTTCCCTTGTATTTAGGCTACGGCATATGATGGATATGAATTAAGAAATAAATAAAAAATAAAAATAAAGACATAGTGAATTCCTTTGCATCTTTCTTTAGGTCTGTGTATAAAAACTCTAGCCCCATAACTATGTTTTGGTGATTCTCATAATTTAGACCCCATACCGGATATTGGTGTATCAGCTACTTTGAAAGAATTTTTCCACCTAAAGCCTAACAATTCTATGAGATCTGATGCCTGGTATTTTTCTCAAGGAGTGTTCGTTTCCTCCTTCTCACCTTCTCTGCATTATGAATTCACTGTTAGGTGTTGTAACTAAAACACAAACTTTCAATGAGTATGCTTTTATTTTTCGCAACAATTGTTTCGCCACACTGTGGCTTCTTCGGGCGAAGAATAGTACATTATGAAACTAGGGTTGTTTATTTATACATTTGTGAGTGGGGGTGGTAAATTTAACAAGTTCAATAATGGGATTTTGACAATTCAGTTTGTTTATTTAAAAATGGACACCTGCTAAATGTTTTTTTTTCTCCTTCAACGCTACATCGAATCGTATCAATAAATTGCTGTAGCATTGCCCCGTAATCGTCCTTCCCTTCTGCAGATAGTCGATGGGGATCATACCTTGGGAATCCCAACAAATGGTCGCCATGACTTTTTCGGCCGATGGAACGGTCTTTGCGTTATTCCGAGTTACTTCGCCTGGAAAAGTCCACTACTTCTACTGTTCCTTGGTCTCCGATATGTAGTAGTGGAGTCAAAGTCTCATCTACGGTTACGAAACGCATGAAGAAATCTCTTGGATTGCGTTGAATCCTGGCCAGACACTCCTCCGAAACGGTCACCCGTTTTTATTTTTGCTCCGGTGTAGGCAAAAGCTTTTTCATTCCCAAAATTTCGTATAAGATATGGCCAACGCGTTCTTCTGAGATGCCTGTTGTCTCTGCTATCCCTTTTAGCTTCAATTGGTGATCGGCTAACATGACATCATGAATCTTGTCGACCATTTCATTGTTGGTAACGATTTTTGGGCGTCCACTGTGTGGTTCGCCACTTGTGGTTGTGCGACAAGATTAGAACTCGCTCACCCAAAAGCTGATGGTTAAACATGATGCAAGCAAGTTATTTCAAATTTCTGTTGCCGTTTTCCCAGCCATCCAGAAGAGTTTTATCACTGCACGAAATTCGATTTTATCCATTTTTACGAAATCGCCCGACTTGCTGTACAAAACACACTCTTAAACAATACTATAGACAGTAGACGTCTGAAATTTTTACATTTGCTATAAAAAGGGTTGCCCTTGCCGACCAATTAATCCAATTTCAGGTGCCCCTCGTAATGCTTGCAACATTAAAAAATAAATGGAATTAAGAATTGGTTAATTCTAAAAATATAGAAGACGTTTTATGTTTGTCACAAAATTACGAAATCCTAGTCTATTATTTTAGTCAGGGAAAATAAAAAACAAAATTAAAATCAACCTAAATTAAATAGACTGGTGTCGATAACTGAGCTTATCAATTATTAGATTTATTAGATCTATTAATAAATATTAATAAGCAAAATTGGTTTTATTTATTTATTTATTTAACGCTACAGCATTTACATGGTAATCTAAAAATACTACAATACGTTACAAAATATATACATAAATACACATGTATATACAATTTAAAATATAAAATAAAATTTTGCAAGGATGAACCTGCGTAAGTGTTATAGTGCGTTTCTACATTGCGATTTGAATTGAGAGTAAGAAACTCCTACAAAATGGATAGATAGTGCAAAATTGTTTACATTTTTTATAATACGTGAAATGGGACTGTGCATGCCATACGTAGTTCTATGATGATACACGTATAAAAATTCTACTGATCGTAAAGCTCTAGAAGGTACGTTAATGCTAATAAGGTTTAGTAATTGCTCTGAATTGATTATTCCGTTTAACAACTTAAACAAATCCATTTCTTTCCTACGAATATCAAGTGACTTCAGACCTGCATAAATACATGATTGCTCGGGCGTCACACAGATTCCTAAGCAATGTAATTTATAGGCCAATACATTAGCAAATTTATTTTGCACAGACTCTAATCTGACTATATGAGTCCTATACAGAGGTGACCAAATAAGGCAGCAATATTCAAGATGGGATCTGACTAAAGTATTGTATAGAATTACAAGCGCGCGTGTGTCCCTGAACTCAGTTGTGCACCGCTTTATGAACCCTAGCATTTTATTCGCCTAGTTAATTATGTGATCGATATGCAATTTATATGATAGCTTAGAATCTAATAACACACTCAAATCTCGAATCGTATGTACCTTGCATAGCGGGATATTATTCAGGCTATAAATGAAATTAATTGGGTCTTGACATCGCGAAAATGACATGAATTTGCACTTTTCTATGTTCAGTACCATATCATTGGATAAACACCACTCATTAATTAAGGTCAAATTACGTTGAATCTCGATACAATCAATAACATCTTTCACTTCTAAAAATATTTTTAGGTCGTCTGCAAATAATAAGTGTGGACAGGAGAGTTGATCAGATATATCGTTTATAAATATCGAAAATAGCAGAGGACCCAAGTGAGACCCCTGAGGAACCCCGGAAGTTACGTGAAATGATCTGGAGACATAACCATTGATCTTAACAGATTGAACTCTACCAGTTAAATAAGACTCGAGCCACCTTAGCAAAGGATCGAGTATACCGTAGGCTCTCAACTTCTGTATTAGTATCGAATGGTTTACACGATCGAAAGCCTTGCTAAAATCGGTATAAATTGATTGAACTTCTGATCCGCTTTCAAGAGCGCGAACTATGTAATCCGTGAAGATCAATAAGTTCGTTTGGGTGGAGCGACTAGCGTAAAACCCATGCTGATTTTCAGAAATTAAGTTACGAAACACTCCAAATAACCGTTTGTACAATATTTTTTCAAAAAGTTTTGGAATGATCGAGTATGGAAATTGGTCTATAATTCCTGACGTTAGTTTTAGAACCTGATTTATGAATTGGTGATACAAATGCCGACTTCCATGCATCAGGAAAGACTCCGGAACTTATCGATAATGAAAAAAGCCTATACAACGGATAATAGAGCGTGTAACTACAGTTACGAAGAAATATTGGGGGAATATTGTCAGGGCCAGAGCTATGAGTGATTTTTAACTGAGACAGTTCATGTAATACTTGCCCCGGGGTTATGTCAATATTGTTTAAGTTAACTGATATATTAGACGTAAAAGTTGATCTATGTTGATTAGCCGGTTTGTAAACTGATGAAAAATACTCAGCAAATAAATTTGAGATTTCATCACCTGACTCAGCACTTGTATCATCGTATGTCATAAACATTGGTACCCCAGATGACTTATTTTTCTGGTGAACAAAAGACCAAAATGACTTAATATTATATGGAATTGAGTGTTCAATATTATCTAAATACTTTCTATAGCATAACGTAATTTCCAACTTACATTGTGTTTTGATATGTGCAAATAACTTATAATCGGAATCATCAGAGCTTAGCCTCCACTTTTTATGAGCTTCCTTTTTAGATTTTATCAGGTGAATAAGTTTTTTGGAAAACCAAATCGAGTAGGAATTATAATTAACACGTTTTTTGGGTACTCTCAAATCTATAGCAAAATAAAGGGTATCATATAATATTCGACTGGCAGAATTAACATCAGAACAATTATTGAAATGTGACCAGTCAACACATGCCAAGAAATTATTAATTTGATCGTAATTGGCACGGTTAAAATCAGGCTTATAATGAATACTATCTACTATAGGATCGTAACTATCTGAACTTATACATACATTCAACGGGGGGTGATACCTATCAGGTGAAATTTTTGGTGGACAAGTAGCCACTGGTAAAGATTCATAATTGGAGAAACATAAATCTAGTGAAACTCCTTATTCATTTTGATTTGAATTAAATTGATTTAAACCGATAGATCCCAGACTATCACAAAATAATACTTCTACCGGAGAGCATAAATTTGATGGAGTTGAGCCACAGTTATCAGAATTCTCAACCCAATCAATATTTGGCAAATTAAAATCTCCAATAATAATAATTTTATAATCGGAGTAATCTAATACAAGTTTTTCAAACATATTGCAATGGTTAGTGTAAATACTTAGAGAAGAATTAGGCGCAATGTAACAACAACATAAAATAATTTGACAAGATCCACTGACAATTTTTACACATATTATTTCCAAGGTATCATCAGTTGGAATTCTGGTTGAATTTAGGTTCTTCCTAATTACAAGGAGCACGCCGCCATCTCTGGTTTTTGCACTTGTCGCAACTGAACGGTCGGTGCGGTATACAGCATACTGAATAATATCAACATCAGTAATACCCGGTTTCACTCTTCCAACATACAACCATTGTCTTCTTTCCGCCGAGCAAAAGAGAGGAGAGTGATTAGCTGTAGAGTTGCCAATAATAATAGGTTTCCGTTGAGTTTGCAACTTTGCGACTTGAGAGACGGCAGTATTCTAATTATCCGACGTTCCGATAGGTACGCGTTTTTTAGCCACAGCTTCGGATCCAGAAGTAGTTGATTTATGTTTGTTACTTTCATCGATTCCAACGATGTTAGAGTTTTTCGTAAACATCGGCTTATGAGGAATATTACGTGGCGAATGTGAATCAGTGAAATCAATTAATGGTGTACTAGCAACTACAAGGAATATCACCCGAAGCAGTAGAAATGTTGGAAATTGAGGGAATGTTTACTTTAAGGTTTGATTTTATCTTTGACGTACTCATTTTACTGTTGCAATTTGTACTCGATACGGTTCTTAATCAGTGTTGAGTGTTCATTTAACATCTCTAGAATTTTGTCGAGTGCTCCGCTAGTTTTTTCGTTAGCACGCTGGAAGCAATTTTCACAGGACCAAGTAATCGTATTATTTTCTGCTATAGCCTTAATAATAGTTTTATGTGAGTGTTTTAACAATTAACAGTTCTTATAATGGATGTATGAAAGCAACAGTTAAATATTGGCACTCTAATATAAAACTAATTATATGTATATGTTAATTTAGAAAATGTTATAATATATACTTATTGACTTTATTTTCAAAGTTTAATAATAATACCCTTTATACTCATTATGTCCAATAAAAACTTTGTGAAATGTCTAAAATAATAATTGGTTTAAAAGTAGATCCTCAGGCTAAAAACTTGTGTATTCAAGATTAAGGTTCAGGGATCGTTTCTAAAGTATGATGAGTAAGAGTTCTGGTCTTCTGGAGATCCAAAAAAAACATCGCAAAGTATCACAAAGAAACTTATTTAAATATATGAGAGAACTGAAAAATATCGTGTTAATTATAAGATTATCTTAAGAAATGTATTCCTTTGAAATAAAAAATTACTTTCACAAAAAGCAATATACTTTTCAAAACTCAATTACAACGAAAGGATTACTTAAAACACTTATAACTAAAATAATTCTGAATAACAATAATAATAATATTTACTTCGTGCTAGTACAAGGTGGAGCAAAAGGCCCGCTACCATTTTGATTGGCTATAAATGTGCTCAAAGAAAAGGTAAGTAAGTTTGGTTTTCATAAAAAGTTTATTTGGTCTTTACATTTTTTTTTCGTTATGATTGGAAAATTATATCGGCTAAATGGTGACCGCGATTCGCTATGCAACTTTCGGCTTTTTTAGGGCATTTTTCATGACATCCTTCAACATATCGGGCGGAATTTCTTCAATTTCGTGACGGATATTGTCTTTAAGATGTTGAATCGTTTGGGGCTTATTCACATAAACCTTTGATTTAAAAAAAAACCCATAAGCAAAAGTCTGATGCTGTTAATCTTCGTCTTCGTGAAAAAACGTCATTCAATAATTGAATTGTTGAACAAGCTGTGTACGCTTTGGCCCGATCTTGCTGAAACCACATATCCTCTAGTCTTTGCTCTTCCATTTCAGGCACAAGAAAATTTCGAATCATGTCTTAGTACCGTTCAGCATTAACAGTAACTCCAACACCTTGGTTATTTAAAAAAAAAAAATAGGGACCTATGATGTTTCCAGCATGAATACCTCACTATACAGTTGTTTTTTAGTGGATGCAATGATGTTTCATGAATTAATTGATGATGTGTGTTCCCCAAAACCAACTGTTTTGTTTATTGACGTGGCCACTGAGAAGAAAATGGGATTCATTGCTCATTATGAATTTAGACGAAAAATCTTCAATTTCAACAGACAGCCTTAGGATTGCATTACTATACTCAACTCGTTGATCATAATCTCTCGGTAGCAATTTTTGGGCTAATTGAATTTTGTACGGGAACACTTTCAAAAAATTCGCCTTAAACTACGTGCAGAAATGTGTAACTGGGAACCACGTCTCCGATTTGATGTTTCTGGGACTCTGCAACACTATCGCGCACCAGAACCACATTTTCAGCGTTACGAGTCGTCCGTTGTCTTCCAGAACGAGGCCTGTCTGCTATCGTATCGCACTTTCGAAAATTCGCATGTAAACGATAAATTGTGGTTTTGTGAGGCACTGAACGATTAGGATATTTTTGACCCAATTTCCGCTGAGTAATAATAATGGAACGATTATTTTCAATAAATATTGTGACTATATCTGCTCGTTCTTGTAGCGTATATTTATCCATAATAAAATTTGGACGTCTACACAACACAATGGTTAAAGCAAAACTGAGCTAAACGTCACAGAACTAAGATGGCGGGCAATCAAAATGCCAGATGTTATATACAGTTTACACATGTCAAATATAATTGAGTATACAAAACTACAACAATATTATTAATAATACAGTGATGTTGGTGAGAAGTTGTGGGATGCGAACACGTTTAAAATATATAACTAATAAAACATAAATACACATGACTCTGGTAATCTAAAATATATGGTCTAAAAAAATAAAATAAAATCAAACAGTGCACTACAATACAATACAACTCACATATTAAAATGAATTAAGATAAATTGTTATTTAATTCACCAAAATCACTCGACAATATTTCCTGAATGCTATAATAAGTTTTGGAAATTAAAAAGTGTTATGTGAAATTTTTGAAAAGATAAATTTTGAAGTTTTGACAGTCGTAGACAGCGAGGGTAAATTTTGTGGGCTTGCCTCGTATTTTGATCATGGGTTAGATAATTGTTTATATTATTTGTTTACATATAACATTCTTTCCAAGGCAGAGTGAGGATTTTAAGAGAAATGAAATTTGATTTGCAGTCATCTCTATATGGTAAATTACATATTGCCCGAATAGGTCTTCTTTGAAGTTTGAATATTCTCACTGCCATACCAGAATGTCCCCATGTAAGGATACAGTATTATAGGTGTGAGTGGCACAAACGAAAATAAGCTGTTTTTAGACCTATTAAAGGCAAAGAACCGCTAAGTCATCTTAAAAAATATATGATTTTGCAAATCATTGACGCTAGAGCATCGCCGTGATTTTGCCAAGTCAATCTGGAGTCTATATGCACGCCTAAAAACTTAAAAGCATGTACCTGGAAGTAAATGTAACATTGGCCGATTTGTTATTCTTTAATGTCAATTTGTTAGCAATCATCCATTCTCTAGTGGTGGTATTAGCAGAGGCATCTAGCTCCAATTCTGTTTGTAGGTTATTAGACGAGGTTTTAATACTAGTGTCATATGCGTAAAGTGTCACCGAGGAGTTGTTATAAATAGTTGGTAGATCGTTAATATAAATCAAAACAGCAATGGGCCGAGAATAGACCCCTGAGGGATCCTGTTGTATTTTCACAAATAGGATGAGCTCTTATCATCAAAGACCACCTTTTGTTCCTTTTGTTTTGAGTAAGATAAGAGTTCACAAGATTGCAGCTAGATGGCAAGAAGTTATAACAATATAGTTTCCGCAAGAGGATGTCATGTGAGACGCAATCGAAAGCCTTGCTGAGGTCAAGAAATAGGGCAATAGTGTACATCGTTGTCAAAAGCAGCTAGAGTTTCTTCAACAAAACTCACAACCGCTCCACAAGTTGACCTCTCCCTACGAAAACCAAACTGTTCTTCTGCGAACAATATATTCGACTCAAAATACTCACCGATCTGTATATCTAGTACTTTTTCTAATACTTTTGCTACTATAGGAAGCAACGCAATTGGACGATAGTTATTTAGACCCTTTTCTGTGTATGGGTATAATGCAAGCTTTTTCAAAGACTCTGGAAAAATGCTTAATTTTATTGATGTATTTATTAAATTTGTTAAAAGAAATATTATTTTACTAGCACGCTAATTCCGTACATATCATAACTAGTTGTGTTTTCAAGTATATTTACTATATTCATAACATGACTAGAAGTTACTTCCTTAATAATAATAATAATAATAATAACTTTATTGCCCAACGGAAGATCCAAACTAGGGACAAAAATACATTTTCTAATATACAGTTACTACACTTAATACTAAAATATATATATATATATATATAACATATTATACAATTATAATAAAGAAATAAAATACAAAGCAAATAAATTCAAAAAAATTTAAAAAAAAAATAACATACAAATAATCCAGTGAAATCAGAATTAGACCCATAAATTAAATGTGTGTAGTGTAGTAAGGATACCATACAATGGAGGCATACTCCAGTTTGCTACGAATTAAGGCAAAATTCAAAGTCTTTAATAAGTCTATGTTATTGAAATGTTTGGACGTACGAATTATGAAACCTAATGTCCTCATAGCTGATGACGCGACATCGTTAATATGACTGGAAAAGTAAGGCGACAATCAAAGACAACTCCAAAATCTTTCATTTCATGTTTTCTTATGAGGGGAATGCCGTTAATATTATATTCATGGATGAGGGGCAGTTTCTTGCGACTGTAACTAACAACACAACACGTGTTAACATTTAAGGTTAGCTTGTTTAAATTACACCAGTGAGCTAGTATATTCAGGTTATTTTGAATAACATCTGCATAATCATTGTCATTGATAAAATTATAAATCTTCACATCATCTGCATAGGCTAGAACTGAGCAAGAAATCGCAGTCATAAGATCATGTATAAATATCAGAAATAAGAGGGGTATTAAGTTTGAACCTTGAGGAACGGCGGAGCTAGATATAAACTTTTGCGATTTGAAGCCATTATAAAAAAAATAGTTCATTCTGTGGTTTAGATATGAAGATATAAGTTTAAGAAGATGTCCCGTGACACCAAAAGAACTGAGTTTATTAATCAATATGCTGTGATCGAGGGTGTCGAACGCTTTTGAAAAATCTGTATATACCACATCAGTCTGACCACGCTCATTCAAACACTCACTTAATTCCTGTGTAAATACTGCCAAGTTCGTTACTGTAGAGCGACCCAACAGAAATCCGTGTTGTTGATTACTTATATATTTATTAACGTGACTGTACATGATGGTATACACGACCTGCTCGAACACCTTGGCAAAATTAGGCAAGATTGCAATGGGTCGATAATCTGTTATTGATGCAATGTTACCATGTTTAAAAATAGGACAAATGACTGCACACTTCAGCGTTCAGGGAAACATCCAGTACGGATAGCAAGATTGAATATGATAGCTAAGGGTTTAACCCATAAAAATTTGCAATCTTTAATCAAAAAACTGGGAATACAATCATCACCCGCGGTGTTTGAGTTCTTAAGCCTATTAATACTAGCAATAACGTCAGATTCAGTGATAGTCGGTATAAATAGAGTTTCTCGACTTGAG
Organism: Ontholestes murinus; assembly: GCA_963969525.1. Lineage (NCBI taxonomy): Eukaryota > Metazoa > Arthropoda > Insecta > Coleoptera > Staphylinidae > Ontholestes > Ontholestes murinus. The sequence continues at coordinate 34,959,333 of OZ018388.1, forward strand.
TAACGTTCGCTAGTTGGCGTTGTATTTTTAGGTAAAAACGATCGAGAAATCGTATCAGCAAACACATTAACAATATCACTTGGCAGGGGATATTTTATATCACCACAATACATTTCCCCAGGAATCCGACTAGTTCCATTTTTGGAACGGATAAACTTCCAAAATTCAGTGGTGTTTTGGTTAATGCACGCAATCGTTGAAATTCCGCGTAATAGAAATGGGATGACGTACTTTTACATTTTCTGTGATAGTGCAACTTTAACTTAATATTTTGCCTTAATTTTTTATCAAACCAAGGAGGGAATTGATTCGATTTTTGATAATTGTATTGCGGGACGTACTTATCCAGACGGTTATAAATTAAGGTGTAAAATTTATCCACTGCAATGTCAGCATTAGTACACGATTCTAGGAATGACCAATCAATATTGATAAAATCATTGTATAAATTGGGGTAGTCGGCATTCCTAAAGTTATATCTCCTATAACATGCATTTGATGGAAAATTTGTTGGTTTGGCGTCACGATTTACTTGTAATAAGGCTTACAAAGCAGGGTGGTGCCCATCTTCAGCAACTAATGATAATTTATCACGCTCAAGAATCAATTCACAGTTAAAATTACACAATATCAAGTCCAGTAAACGATCGTTGGAGTTTTTAATATTATTAATTTGGCGAAGATTTAAAATATTCATAAAGTTTGTGATGCAGGAGAACTTAGGGTCTCCATAGACTGAGTCAGCGAAGGAACGAATATTAAAATCTCCAAGTATAAGAATTGGTTTATCTAGAATATGTAATTCAAGCGCCTCAAAGAGCGTTTCGAGAATATCACAGGGTATATCCGGAGGTATGTATATAACAAGTGTATAAAAAAGGAAAGAATCAAAGTTATATTTACACATAATTAAATCGATTAGTGGCACTAAATGTCGAATATACTGCACATCGATACGTTCATACACAATATTGCTAGAAAAAGCCATTAGAACACTACCACCAGTCGCTCTGTTGGTAGCTGAAAAGTCCCGATCACACCGCTCCACATTATATCCAGAGTTGAATAATTCATTGGTAAATATTGAGTCATTGAGCCATGTTTCGGTAAGATATATATAAGATATGTGTCTTGGAACGGAGACCACGCGTATTTTGGTATTAAATGTTACAGCTACGGGCAGGTTCAGTTTTCCGACCTATTGCTAACTATCGTAGGTACACCTCTAATATGTATGATTCTTATGTTGGATTCTCCGGCTGCTTTTCTTCTTAGGCATTCAGCTTTAACTTCCCGATAAAACTGCGACTGAAGTGGTGTTTGGTCACGATTAATAAAAATATTTTTGAAGCGATCATGCACTTAAAGATTGTCACTTTTGCGTAGAGCAGTTGTCACAAGAGATTCGTTGGTGAGTCGTAGTTTAATGGGTCGTTTGTTTGCCTTAGTAGGGTCGAATTTACCCAATCTTATAGGTTTTAAATCATCTTGCTCGATATTTAAAATAGTAAGAACTTCGCGTAAAAACGTTTTATCTTTAACAATAAGCTCATTTTTAGTTTCGCAAACCGGTTCCGGTAACCCATAAAATATAAGGTTATGCCTGCGTCTATCTCTATCCATGACTTCTTGAATTATTTTTTCCGTGTCTAATAATGAGCTCTGATGAGTGGGAGGTGAGGCTTTAATTGATTTAATCTCCTCTCTCAATGCTACAATTGCAGCTTTCAGCTCATTTAAGTCATTTCCTAATGTCGCACAATAATTAGTTGATTATAAGGTTCAGGTGATTACATTAAATTATATAATTACCAGAGGATATAGATTATGACACGACTTTTCCAGTGGTATAACACAATAATTAAACAATTTGTTTTTCACCGTATTTTTACAACAATTTAGTAAGAGGCGAAACGACTCACTACTCATTACATGTGCAATCAAACGAATTTATATAGTAAACAGGATATTTGTGATAGACTTTTAAAATTATTTTATTTCATTCCGCCTTTATTTTGGTTTATATATTTTTATATATTATGTAAGTAGAAATATTTGGAAGGACCAAGTGATTCTTGAGTTAAATTGATTTTTTTTAAATTAAGTTATTAATTTTATCATCATGATATTACTGACGTCCTCATAAAGTATTGTCAGGATTTATAATTCAACCACTTCTTAGGCCACTCTATCCTGAACAAAAGCGATTTCAGCTTCATGAAAAAATTTTAAAATAGTCTTCGAAAGCCCTTCTTAACAGAATATGTTTGTTATTAAGAGTATCTTTAAACCTGCTGCCGTGTATTGCTTCATCTGGCCTTCCTAGACGTGGCGAATATTTGACACTGTTTATTAAAAATTATTAATATTTAAATCTAATCTAATAATAATCATATCTTTATTTTTAAGTAATCAGACTCAATTCGTCAAACATAATGGTTTATTGATAGGTTAAGTTAAATTAGATTAAATCTGACTTAATACACAGATTAAATGGTTCTGGTCAAGTTAGATAATAGTACGTGATGTTATGTTAAATTAGGTCAGAGAAAGTTAAATTAAGTTAATTTTAAAACCCTCTAATTTGTTTCAATGGAGTGTTGTCTAAGGATCTAACCTCGGCTTCAACAATTTAGTATATCCTCACCAGATATTCGGAAAACCTTAACGATTCTTTATAATTTTATTAGTAAGTGGATATTTAAATTTAAAGAATACCTTCAATCATTTCAAAATATCAAGAAATAAAAAAAATCATATTTTCTTAAAATTATTATAAATCTACCTCAGTGAAAAATTTTCCAAAAATTCCTTTAACCATCACATCCTTTCCCTTTACTGCTTGCGCAGAAATCCCAACCAAATCCCAAAATACAAAACCCCTTCATTCACTACATTTGAATTCATCGCATCATATCATCCATCACCATCATCAGAGACAGACTGACGAAGCACATCGACAAGGACAAATCAAGGCTGAAAGACCGCTGGTCGATAGCCATTTAGCAAACTAACAAACTAACGTCAACTGTATCATTCATATATTATATTACTTGTATTTGTGTTTGTTAATAAAGATGTTGTATATATATAATATAAATCACTTTAACAAGGTTTATTCTGTGTGCCATATCTTTTTATGTTGGATACATCAAGAACTGGTATTTGATAAGCTTACGTATAGCTTAAATGAATGCTGCATAGTATAACATTATAAGGATGAATGGATTTACTTAAATTCTTAATATGCAAAGCTAAATTTTATGTACGCGAATGAATGCGCTTTTCTTTGGTGTTCCGGCACGGAATGAAATATCGTCCGATTAATAACGATAAAAAAAGCCGGAACAATCATTCAGGGTTGACAGTTATTCGCGCGTCCCCGAAAAGCCGTTACGGGCCGAATCTCCTCCGCTCCTCATCGCCGGCCCCTCGCGGCTTCATTTTTCACAACGGCCCGCGAGAAGAATGGGACGAGGGATGGTGGCGGCCGAAAGGACGACGAATGTCCCTCTCACGTCCATTCCGCTGATGAGAACGGATTAAGCGTCTCCACCTTAATTGCGTGCCACGGACAAAGGGCAGCTTCACCCCATCGCCCCATCATCGCCGCCCGTCCTCACGTTGGCCCTTTCTTTTTTGTCCCGCTCCACCATCCGCAACCCCATCCCATCTCTTAAGCGTCGGGGACCAACGTGGGCAGTCAGGTAGGACTAATCGGCCCGTTGAGGGGCCATCGCTCGTCCACGGGATAAGAATCCCTTCTTGGCCGTCCCTCGCGATTCCGGGATTTTCTCATCAACGTCCCTTTGCTCTAAAATGACAGCATGCGAACAGATACACTCTAGTAAATTGTTTAAAAATTTAATTCACTGATATACCACAAATAATGCAGTGTCCAATTTGCATTTTCAGAAAAAATATATTTTATGTTCCTAAAATTTTATTAACTTTTTCTTATAGTATGAGAACACTAGCATAAATATAAAACGTTTTATATTAGCTACGAACCATAAATTTACAATATATTTTGATTTGTAGAGAAGGGAAAAAATAGTTATTATATATTGCTTCAGATGATTATCAATCAGCCCAATTGATTTACTATGTGAATTGAATTATTGATCACAAATTGGAAAACGTTACTTAAACACTAAATTTATAAAGTTAAATGGGACAAAATTTAGCAATGAACAGTTTTAAAACCTGAAAAAATATTACTTTTATAAAAATATAATTTCAAGACTATCTCTCACAAATATGATGGGATAAAGAATCTAGTAAACCTATAAACAAAGCCCATCAAAGTATATCTGTCCTTAATGGAAAACTGAAGAATTATAAACTTCGTAGCAACATTCAACATGAAAACTCGTGAACTCCGCCTTCAAAGTCCATTCTCAAAGTAATTTAGTGCATTTATGTATGTATTTTATGTATTTTTTAATAGATCTTGTAAAGCGAATAAACTAAACTAAACTAAACTGCGCTGCGTTGACGTGACCTGAGGAGATCGAAAGCGATCCGCAGCTGTTATTGACAAAGACATGAATTAAATAAAAACTCTTCTTTCATCTTTCAAAACAATTGACATATTACAAATGCAAATAATATTAAATACCTTAAAAATTTTAATTTATAAAACAAAAAATCAATCAATTTAAAACATTATAAAATTTATTATGAAATTAAGGAGATGAAAAACATATTCGAATCGAAAATTACTCCTTAACTATTTCGATGTCAGTACCATTGGGTCCAATTTGATGACTTTTGAAATGTATCTATGCCACATCTCAAGAACCGCTAAATATTTCGTTCTAAATTGTAAACTTAAGTTAGGATGATTTAAAAACCTTTAGTAAAAATTCGTGATATACTTAAAATTAAAATAACAAAATAGTTGCTAACATTTAGTAAATATTTAGAAATCAATTTTAAAAATGTTGCTATAGGATTTACTTATAAAAACTATTTACAATGAAAAGAGAATAAATAATACAACACACAATATTACAAACTAAAATAAAATGTTTTGAAATATTAAATAACAAAAAAGCACAATTGCTTGAAGTTCCAAGAACTAAACTTTACAAGAAATCGCTTCAGCATTTTAGAAACCGTTCAGATCAATCAGAATTAGCCATAAATTTTAAACAAATAGAATAGCAGAAATTAAACTATACTTAAATTGAAAATCAAATTAAGCGAACTATATTTTTTTAATTAATGTATGCACTTTCTAAAATAAACGTAACTACTGAAAGCATTATATTATAAATATTTCTTGCTCTGTCGTTTTAAAACTATGGATTTTTTAAAAGTTGTTTGTTGGTATTTGTTATATAAATTTTACGTTTAAAACTTTTCTCAGAAATCAAAATTTCCTCTAATCTAGTTTAGCTTAAAAAACATTAAAATCAAAATAAAGATCCAGAAAAATCTGTTTAGTTCTTTATATAAAAATTCAAATATTTGGCAAATTTGCTTACATAATGAAACATTGCAAACATAGTTGGAATTATGTTGAATACTTACAAATGTATATTTAAAATTGTGGTTGTAAAAAAATTTAACAATATCAATTTGATCATTTGGATAAAAAATTTAAAAATAACTTCCTTTCCTATTTTATCAAAAAAAAAATCCTAAAAACATCCCGTTGAAAAGTATTATGATAAACTTAATTAAAATTTGTAAAATCATGTTGGAATTAAAATTTAAAACAAACTTTTTAAAGTAAAATGAAGCATTTTCATATTTGATTATCGCTAATAACAATTGAACTTTTATTAAAAAAAACATTAAATTAGTTCGAACATCGAATCAAAATAATATACTTTGTATAAAATTCGATTAAACTTTTAACAAATAAAAACAACTAAAACCTCTTGAGTAAAAAAATCTAATATCTTAGAATTGAATAGTGGAAGCTGTATCAAACAAGAACACATATATTACGAGAACTAATTTAATTTTTCTTGACAAAAGAATAATTGGATATGTCTGACTAAATAATGATTAATTTCTTAAAATTGTAACCAAAATTCGCAATCCTCTACATAATCCTTCTAACCAACTCCTATATGACTGCCATTTCCATCAATGAAAGCCTTCTATACCTTAGTGAAAAATTTTCCTTTTACAGCTTGCGCAGAAATCCTAACTTAATCCCAAAATACAAAACCCCTTCATTCACAACATTCGAATTCATTGCATCAAATCTTCCATTATCATCATCAACACCATCAGAGACAGACTGACGAGGTATACAGGGTGACTGACGAAAAACCTTTGGTGCTGTATCTCGCTTATTTCTTATCCGATTTTAATAAATAAAACATCAAATTAAATCATTTTTAAAAGACTTTAATATGAACTGATATTTTTTTCTTGCATTCAGTTTTTGACAAAAGACGATCAACTTTTATTTTTCAAATTGCACTGTATATACAGGGTGTCCCGTTAATGCGGGGAAATGGCTGGGCCATAGATTCCTGGGGTCAAAATATGACGATTTAATGCGACTTATCTATATCCAAAAATTTACCGTTAAGCCGGAATTTGGCTTCCAAATTTCAAATTTTTTTATTTCTTTTGTTTATAACAATTGAACGCTTTATTTGATTTGAATGAAATTGATTATTAATAAGTACCATAATATCATACATCATTTCAGATATTGTGGCCATTAGTGATTGATAGGAAGTATAAAAAACAGTAGTACCACCACTTAATAACTAAAATATGTTTTTATTGGTGCATCCAATAAAATCCCAAAACATCTTCTTTAAAAGAGCATTCAATTTAAAAACTTTTTTGACTCTTACTACTTTGATATCATGTACGGTTTTTGCACAAAAAAATAAAATATGAATATAGTATACTTATTATGCACTCATTAATAAGTAAATAAACTTACTCAATTGAATAAAAATTTAATAATATCAATTAATAAAATAAATTAAAACAACATCTAACACTTTTCAAACAATTTTCTTTGCAAAATCCTAATACAAACAAGATATCTGTTTGTTCCAAATATGAATATTTATGAACTATAATAAAGTTAAAAATTAATTGTTAAAAGGCACTAAATAATTATTATTATACATAATTTACATTTTTTAAATACATTTTTTAAACAAAGACGGCGAAAGAAATTGATCCGCAAGGATATTTTTTTCTGAATACAAAATTGTAAATGATTTTATTCATTCATCAAACCAAAGTCGAGAAATAGAGGATTTTCTAAAAAATTAAAATTAAAATCAAGTACCCACAGTAAACAATATACAAAGCCTATTCCAAATGTCAAAAGTGACAGTGTCAGTCATTGCAATGATTTTTAATAATTGCACCTTAAAATGAATAAACAAGTACATATTCTATTAGTATTTATAATAGAGAATTTTCTTTCCAATACGTAATCATAAACAACAACAAAAAATGAATTTTAGAAGGGAAGAAGAAACTAAAACAAATATTAAAAAATCTAATTATATGTGGTGTAGCACCGTCCTTATTCAACCCGATTGTATTCAGTACTGCTATTGGTAATTTATCCAGAAAATTATTTATTTCGTTCTTTAGGTAATATTTTTTTTTTATTAAGGCTGCCTTTAGTAAAAAGAGGCCTACTTTTCTGTCTCCTAATATACCTAACTACTCGTTAACACTAAATAGTTTTTGGAAAATATTTTCCACAACAATCATTAGACACCAGTCTTCCAAATTTGTCGGCACATGGAATTACTTTATCAGAAAAACGATTTTTGTAGTGGCACAAAATTCTAGTACAGTAGTAAGTACTGTGTTTGAAATCTTGCAACATTTTAATTAAATTATTAAAAATCGTTACAGTATTGTATCAATAGCTGACACTGTCACTTTTGTCATTTAAAATAGGCTCTGTACATTGTTTACTATGGATCCTTGATTTTTTATTTTTATTTTTAAATCCTAAATTTCTCGACTTTAGTTTGATGTATGGATAAAATTGTATACAATTTTATATTCACAAAAAATCTTCTTGCGGATCAATAAAAAATATATATCCAGTGCAATTTGAAAAAAAGGTGATCGTCTTTTGTCAAAAACTGGAAGCAAGAAAACATATCAGTTCAGTTTATATTAAAGTCTTCTAAAAATGATTTAATTTAATGTTTTATTTATTAAAATCGGATAAAAAATAAGCGAGATACAGCACCAAAGTTTTTCGTCAGTCACCTTGTATAGAGACTGACAAATGCGGACTGAAAGATTACTGTTCAATAGCCATTTAACAGACTAACCAGCTAACATTATCTATCATACATGTATTATATTTACTTTGTTGTACCTTTGTTTGTTAATAAAGATGTATATACAGGGTGTCTCAAATTGATCTGACATTTTAAATTGCGCGCCATTTTTTTGTGTGAGGCAAGCATAGAGTATTAATCTTTGACAACTAGCATCAGGAAGTATTGAGGTTTAGTCGTAAATAATTACCCGATCGAGCAACGCCTAGAAATTGTGAAAATTCATTACAGAAATGGTGAAAATTTTGCAGAGACGGTTCGAAAAATCAGCACGTCTTTTGCATTTAATAATAAAAAAATGAGGTTAGAAGTTCAATTCTAATCTCAAAAAGCAGTGGCCGTTCTTGTACAGGTCGATTGAAAACATAGCCACAGTGAGTGCGAGTGTTGACGAATGTCCTTCCACCTCTTTTCGCCATTGTGCTCAGCAATTGGATGTTTCAAGAAGCTCTGTGCAGCGAATTTTGACTAAAGATCTGCATTTACATGCCTACAAGATCCCATTGACACAAAACCAGCAACCAGCAGACCATGCGCAGCGCCGTAGATTCGCCAATTGGATAGAGAAGCATCAATAAATCGATGATGATTTTTCGAAGAAATTCATCTTCAGCGATGAGGTGAATTTTCAACTTACTGGCTACGTGAATAAACAAAACTGTCAAATTTGGGGCACCGAAAATCCTCAAGTGACCAAACAGCTTCCCATGCATTCACCACGAGTCACTGTCACGTAGTTTGGGTTGGAGGAGTGATTGATTGCGGGAAATGCTGTTACTGTTAATGGTGTTCGTTAACGTGACATGATAACCAACTTTTTATGGAATGAATTAAACGGCATGGACTTGGAAGACATATTCTTTCAACAATAAAGTGCAACCTGCCACACAGCGAACGAAATAATGCAGTTATTGCAGACAAGTTCTATGGTCGTGTTATTTCACGCCGCGGCGATGTGAATTGGCCACCAAGATCGTGCGATCTGACGCCATTAGACTTCTTTCTTTGGGGTTTTCTGAAAAGAAAAGTGTATGCCAGTGATCCACAGACCATTCCGGAGCTCAAGGAAGAAAGAAGACGCACCATTAATTAAATTTGACCGCAATTGTGCCAAAATATAATTGAAAATTTTGTCAAAAGAATGACCATTTGCAAACATTAACCGCCAAAAAAGTCTCTCCTAAAAGGACACAAAAAAAGTAAATAGAAGCATTTAAAAATAATTCCGGAAGTACAAGAGGATATAAGCTACCTCGGCATCATGGAAAATGAAGGGTTAGAGTGGAAGAACACTTTGTTATTGTGAACTTCGCCTGTGCCTCTTTCGCTCAAAATTTTAAGTACGTTTTTTTTTAATTGATTTGTTGTATATATAATTTTTTAAGAAATAAGTTCAAAGATGTATAAATAAATAAATAAAACAAGGTCAAGGCATTTATTTATCGGATATTGTGTTCCACACATATCTTCCATGTTTGTACCCTATATTAAAATAAAAACATTCGTACTTTTTCAATAATATAATGTTTTATTAATAAATTAAAATGTCTGTTCATTTTGAGACACCCTTTATAAATATCTGAAAACATAATTAATGAAAACTTAAGAAAAATTTACTATAAACTAATTCAGTTTCAATTAAAGTTGTTTAAAAAAATTGAAATAATTTAAAATTTGTTTAAAAATCTGTAGGAATTTTAGTAAAATAATTAGGTTCCTTGAAAAAAAAAGTTGTTCTTGTAAGAAAACTAACAGGATAAAACCTAAATTAATAAATTTGTTCAAAGATAATTGTCCTATTTCTTAAAATTATTATTTTTATTAAAATTTGAGTTAAAAGTGTATTAGGACAAAATTAAAATATTGACAATATATAGAAAAACGGACTATGTACAGAAAATACAAGATCATCTTTCAAAAACTGTATTAAAGGATGAACAATCAATAGTTAATGCCTTTGCAGACCTTTTTGACAACAGCTACACTATCACAGTTAATAATGCATTTGACAATGACTTTTTCACTTGGTACAACAAATTTAAAACTTCCCCCATTTCCTATATACCCGATGATGATATAAAGGAGAAGGGATATTTTATCTGGCTACATACAGGTAAAAACACTGCCCTGGTTATGACAATGTTCTTAGAACTATCCTTAAACCTCTCCCAGATAACATCCACAAATACATCTTAAAAATATTGAACCATATATACTATTTTCTGTCCATACACACTGAGTGTCAGCAGGGTATTATAACAAATATTCCTAAATCTGGCCAAGTCGTATTCGACATATCAAGCTATCTTCCAATTACTCTACTTCCAATCTTGGGTAAAATCTTTGAATCCACAATAAAAATCAAACTAATGCTCCCTATATCTCACCATATTCTCCTTATCAATTTGGTTTTCTAGAACGACAGAAATCAGCTGTAATCCTATTAGACAAACAAAACACCATTGACTCAGTCTGACATCGGTGTCTGCTATTTAAATGCAACTATTTAAAGATCCCAGCTCACTTTCTTAACCTAACTACAATAAGCACTAGGTCTCTAGCTGAACCTAAATCATATCGACCCATTAGCCTAACCTCTTTTCTCCTAAAGGCTATGGAGAAAATAATCGACGAGCACATAAATGGTGACTCACTCACACCCTTAAATGCCATGCAATTCGAATTTCAAGCTGGCAAATCCACCGTCGATGCTCTACATCAACTCATCAAAGAGGCAGAACGAGCCATCCTATACAAGGAAATAGCAATCGGAATATTTGTAGATATATAGGGGGCCTTTGACAACACCTGATTCTCTGCAATAAAACGAGCGGCTATAAATAAAGCACTATATCCTTCAACAATAAGATGGGTGTAGGCAATGCTTCAAAGCCGACTAGTAACGGCTTCTCTAGCAGGATCCACAGTATCTATGATTGTAACAAAGGGGTGTCCTCAGGGGGGAGTTTTGCCCCCCACACTATGGTCAATAGTGGTGGATGGACTCCTGGATGAACTGCATGGAAAGGGCTTTATAACCCAAGGCTACGCAGATGACATCGCCGTAATAATCAGGGGCAAGCATGAAGGCATTCTTACAATCCTAATGCAAAAAGCACTGAATAGCATCAATAACTGGTGTGTTCGGGAAAGACTAAGTATCAACCCGAATAAAACGATCATAGTTCCATTCACGCGTAGGAGGAAGCTGCCTCGCTGAATGGAATAGAGATAAATCTCTCCAACGAAGTAAAGTAATTCTGGATACCAAACTGACTTGGAATCAGCATGTCGATAAAATCATGGCGAAGGCAGCGACGTCGCTTTGGGCCTGTTAGTGGCTTATGGGGAAAACCTGGGGATTAAAGCCCAAGATCACGTATTAGCTGTATAGAACGGCGGTAAACGCCATTGTCACCTATGCTGCCCTTATGTGGAGGCTAAAGACCCAAAAACTAGACACGCAAAAAAAGCTGAGTAGGCTTCATCGTTTTGCATGTCTAAGCATCACAGGGGCTATGCAAACGATCCCAACCGTGGGAATGGAGGCAATCATTGGTCTCACACCGCTCCATCTAGTGGTACATAAAGAGGGACTTGTGGCAGCCCTCCGACTACACCAGAGGAAGAAAGCACTGTCGGGGGACTGGACAGGACACTTAGAAATACTGCAGCAAATCGACCCGGTTTTTCTGTCCAAACCGACGGACATTATGTCCAGGAAGCTCGAATTCGAATTACCGTTTAAGGTGTCAATCGATTTAAGGAGTTTGAGAATAATAGAGGTACTGGAATATGCATTTATGGCCCTAACCCAAACCACAGGAGCTTCATTGCTCTGGGTAAGACGCCCACGATTTTGCAAGCAGAAGCGATTGCAATTGATATGTGCGCCAGAGAATGCATGAATAGGCACTTAAATGACGCGCATATATAGATCTGCTCAGACAGCAAAGCCGCATTAAAGGCCGTTCGAGCCTATAGTCGCGGCTCACGTACTGTCTGGGAATATCGAACTGGCAAAGAACAACTCGTTGACCCTCATGTGGGTCTCAGGACACGGGGATATTAAAGGCAACGAAGTGGCCGATGAATACGCAGAAATGCAAATGCCAGTCCTATAGGACCAGGGCCGTTTTGTGGACTCCCCATGGTACACAGAAGAGAGGCGGTGCAAAAATGGGAAGAGGGCAGATGAAACGACCGAGCACATACTATGCAGTTGTGTTGCGATTGCTCACAAGCATCTTTCACACTTCGGTAGGGACCGATTATCCCACGAAGAAGTGAGCAATATACCCCTCAAGAAAGTTACCAGGTTCATGGAAGACGTGGGACTGATTGGGAAGTGATTGATTAAGGGTAGAACAATAGATCTTTTAGGTCACAGTTTAAGAGAGGCTAACACACCTCACTAGTACCCTATATTATCCTATAACCTATAACCTATAACCTATCTACAACTACCTATCCAACAAACACCTACAAGTTAAAATCCGCAATATCACATGTTCCCCATCAGGGTGTTTCTCAAGGCTCTCCACTATTACCAATCCTTTACAATATGTTTGTTCATGATATTTATAACCCTGATCCACATTACCTGAACCCTTCAGCCTTCCCGCTACTGTACGCAGATGATACAGCCTTAGTAGTATATGTTCCCACCCTATACAAGGTACTTACCACCCTAAAAGGACTAATCAATACTGTACAATTATGGTTTGCAAAATGGAGAATAACAATCAACCCCAATAAATCCCACCTCCTAATTCCTTTTCATCGTTCTCACAATTCACCATTCAAAATAACTATTCTATTTCACCATCTCCTTCTGGCAAATACCTTGGAATTACATTTGACCCTAAACTAACTTTTAAATCACATTCAAATAACCTTAAAGCGAGTGCCAAGAAAGCATTTTAGAAGCCTCACTCACAAACATCAAGGCATAACAACAAAATCAGCTCTGAATATTTACTAAATGATCTGCAGATCTCTTCTAGAATACACCACTATCCTTTACTATTAACCTCATTCTTCTACCCTTAAAAATATCCAGGTATTTGAACGATCAGCTACTCCTACAGCAACAAAACTAACAAAAATTGGACACCTCCTCAATCCCATACACAATCCATCTAATATCCTCCTATAACAATTAACTGACCTAATTGATAGGCACCTTGCATGCCTCGCTCAAAAATTTGCTACCAACCCACATAGCCTAGATATCTTCAACCATATGTGTATCCCCCTCAATCCCCTTAAAACACTTCGATTCAAGCACCCTAAAATCACCATCTATCAATTCATTTCCTCAGTTCAAAATGGCATTAACGATCATGATGTTTGAAGAACATAGACAGTAAACTCTATAAGACATTAGCAATGATGCTTGTATGACAGATAATTCTATGCTGAAAGACCGCAGGTCTTTAACCGTTGGACTATAATCTAAAAACCATTATCACATCAGAATTTATTATATTTGTTCCATGTATTATACTTTATTTTTTCTATGAATAAAGATGTTTAGTAAGTAAAAACACTGAATTTCACTATTCAACTAATTCAGTAGTTTTTTAACCACAGAAAAAAGGTGCTTAAAACATAATGACTTATTTTATTCAGAGTAAATATAGATTATATAACCTTGAAGATGGCGGCTAAAGCAGAATCATTCTAGAGAAACGGTGTGCAAAATGTGTTCAGTTACAGTTAAAAAAATTGTGACGTGCAGCTTATGTAGTAGTGAATACCATGCGAACTTTATAAATAAAACACTTTGTAACTTTGTTTGTATAACACTATTTATTTTCTGTTTACTATAGTTTCGGCATCTCAACGTGCCATTATCAAAACATACAATGAGATGCCGAAACTATAGTAAACAGAAAATAAATAGTGTTATACAAACAAAGTTACAAAGTGTTTTATTTATACTCAAACATGTATAACGAAGTAGAAGCCGCAAAAATTAATAATACCATGCGAACTGTCTGTTAAAAAGACCGGGACAAATTGTAACTGATACAAGTGGTAACCTGCTGTGCTGTGAAAACATAACCCCCAACAGTCAAGGCAAGGATTATTTTAAAGAGATAACACTATTAAACACAAAGACGATATGATCAGTGAATTGAAAGACAAAATAAATGTACTAAAATACAATATTAAACTGTTAGAAATTATTAATAACAAAGTGCCATCTATCGACAAATGTATTCCTGCCGCTTCAAAACAATCTCAAGCCAACGAAACAGAAATCCGCAGAGCGATCCAAAAAACGCATAAAGATGTATCGATTCCCTTCTCATCTCAAGGCGAGCCAAGCGAATATAGTGAAGACATGGACCGCAATAAACGTGAAAAAACTACTGCTCGGAGTCCTCTCCTAAACAAAATAAAAACTCGGGTGAACAACCCAGACCAAAATAAAAATATTTATAAAATGGTTAATCACCTACAGTCGAACTACAATAAACCAATAATCGGTACAAATCAAAATTCAACAAATGTTTAATCGGTTAATAAATTACATCACTTATACATAACAAATTTGGAACCCACAATAACAACAGAATTACTTCTTGAATATGTTTCAAATGTGAAACCAAATTTAGCATTTATAATTGGTGACCAAATTAAGAAAACAGCAACATACACATCTTTTAAAATTAGTTTCCCTTTACAAGATATAAACGAGGTTTATGATCCTCAAATATGGCCCAGGGGAATTTTCGCAATTCCCGAGCTCAGAACCGGAATCCTTAAGTCAGAAAAATAAACAAACGCTCAATACAATAAGCAAAGTAAATAATATTATTGGGTCCAACAGTAACTTAAAAATATTGCATGTTAATATAAGAAGCGCAATCAACAAAACTAACGAGTTAAAAATAGCTGTAGAAGAAATAAAACTCAACATAATATGCCTTACAAAGACATGGACCAACAAAAACAATGTGGATCTTATTCATGTATAAGAGTTCACAAGCGTAAGCACTTACTCGAGAAAAAATACATCAACATGGAGGTACTATGATACTCGCTAATAAATACTTGGACTGTACAGAATATAAGAATATCAACAATTACAATATCGAAATGGAAATTGAATGTGCGGCTTGTACAATAACAATAAATAATAATAAAATCGGCATCTTAACAATATATCGCCCACCCACCGGAAATGTAAGTTCATTTTTAGAACAACTTCTGCTATTTCTAAATGATTTGCACTCATTTTGTAAATTCATAATTCTGTGTGGCGACATTAATATAAATTTGCTAAACGACTCTATGGAAACTAAATTATTAACTGATTTATTCAATTCGTTCCATTTAATTAACAAATTGAATGTACCAACCAGGTTACAAGTAATAAATGAAAGACTTTCTGCGAACCAACTATTCGTAACATAGCTTCACTTGTAACAACATAAATTTGAATATATTCGATCATCAACACAAGTAATGGCACTAACAGGTACAATAAATTAACAAGATCAGAATAAAACAACCGAGTTTAAAATCATAAGGCAGACAACGGACGAGAATGTATCAGAATTAAAACATCATTTGCAAAAGATTGACTGGGATATTATAAAAACGAACGAAATAAATAGTTCATTCATTTATTTATAAATGAATTTCTACACTACCTTAACATAACCTGCCCGAAAAGAAAAACTAAAATCAACCGAAATCAAGTAAGAAACAAAAAATGGATCACTAATGAAATTAGAAAATCATCGGAAAATCTCAAACTTATAGAACAATGGTAGAAATAAAATCAGATGAATCGACTGGCACTTATAGAAAATAAAAGAAAGCACATAAACGTTTAATTCAAGACTCCAGAGTAAGATATAACGAAAATGAAATTTTAAATGCAAAAAACAAAGTTAAAAAAATATGGTCACTCATTTGATGAGGAATTAGGAAGAGTTAAAACACGAAAACACATTACTATCATAAACAAAATAGAAAATCCGGATCAGGTTGCCGAAGAATTTGGACGATTCTTTGCAACAGTAACAAGCGTAAAAATTGAAGACCACTTTGGAAAAAATGTATCGATAACATGTACAACCTCAAAGGTCAACTGAATGAACAGTATGTATCTTTGTCCAATAACAATGCAAGAACTACAAAAAGTGATCGGTAAATTAAACAACAAATCAAGTGCGGTAGATGATGAAATACCAACACCAGTAATAAAAGCGGTGAGCCAACTCATTATAGAGCCACTTACATATTTAATAAATCTCTCACTTGAAACTAGTGTTCATCCATGAAGGGTACACGTAAGTAGATGCTGGTACAATCGTGGCCGCGTTATCAGTACTCAGAATTAGAGGAGAGAGATCAGTACTCGGAATTAGAGGAAATGTACTCAATTTAATTAGTTCTTTTTTAACAAATAGGCAAATGTATGTAGAAATAGAGGGCAAAAAGTCCAAAACATACAATATTAGCGAAGGGGTGGCTCAGGGTTCAACTTTGGGGCCCTTCATCTTCCTGTTATTTATTAACGATTTGCACGAATTTATTAGAGATGGACATATGATCAATTTCGCTGACGGCACCTCAATAGTGGTCTCGGCACAAACACCGGACAGTCTTCAGGATAGAATAAACATTATCCATTCTCAGACCGCAAATTGGTGTAACAAAAATAAATTAATACTCAATATGGAAAAAAACCATTACTATTCAGTTTTATAATAGGAAACCTCCAAAACGACCAATAACATATGAGTCTCCGATTGCAAAATTCTTAGGAAGTTTTATTGATGCAAGACTGTCATGGGGTAAACAAATTGACTATGTGTCCTCAAAGTTGAGTAGCGTTTTCTATTCAATACTGAAATTAAATTTTAACAACTCAAGACAATCTTTAATAAATATATATTACGCACTAGCATATCCACATTTAGCATATAATGTAATGTCCTGGGGCAGAGCAACCAACGTCGAACGGATTTTTATTTCTCAAAAGCGCATAATTCGCCTTATTCTCAATTTGAAAAAAGGAATTCCTGCCGGGAAACATTTAAATCAAATAACATACTTACGGTTATAGGCATTTTTATTTATAAATGCGCAATATATGCAGCTGAAAATTTAAATCAATTTTCAAAACATTCAAATATTCACGGACACGATACTCGTCATAAACATAAACTTATTTTACCAGCTCATAACAGTGAGATATTAAAAAAGTCCCGCATATATTCAAGTATAACCATATATAATTTTATTCCTGAATATTTAAAAATTAAGGAAAATTTCGATTTTTATTAGAGAAATCAGTAAATGCTATTAACAAGAATCAAAAATCCTAATTTAATTTAAAATTTTTAATCTGTTACTATATTGTGTAATTAATGTATTGTGTGTACTTAGGTAATACCTGTATGTATTTATATATTTTATTGTTTGACGTTTCATATCCGCTCTAATGTTTACCAACTAAATGTAAATGTTTGTGTATAGTGGCTATTATGAATAAATATTACTACTACTACTACTACTGTTTTTACGTATGGTCGCAACCATTCTTCATTAAAATATGATAAAAACAATTCATCTTTCACAAAATTAAAAGAAAACTGTGTTAAAAAAGAATAATAAGAATTAGAAATCATTTTAAAAAACAATTAAATATTTCTTAATGAACAGCTGAAAGAAATATAAAGATATTGTAAATTTTTAGTAATTTTGTAATAGATTCAATAAAAACAATTACAATTTTATTAAGAAAACAAATGGTTTTAAAAAAATGTCTAGAAAAATCAAAAGGAAATAATTAAAATCATATATTTTTAAATTAATTTCGAGTAGTTAATATTAAATTTTAAAAAATCGTTTAAATTTGTTTAAATAAATGAAATTGTACAAAAAAATCAATTTAAAATGGTTAAAAATAATTGAGACATTTGAAAATATGTGGAAAAATCTTAAAAAATTTTATTTAAACAATTTAAATGCTAAGTTATTTACAATAATAAAAATAATTAAAATTTCTGCAACAATCCATAAGAATCATTCCACTCTCCACCATTTCTGCATCAAACTATAACACACCATTGACTTATTCCACAATCCCTGCAACGAAACCCTGAACAAAACCGCCCAAGTTAACTCTATATCCAGAGTACCCATAGCATCAGTATAAAAATGGTTAACACTTTCTTTAATACCATGCTAACAAAGTTTGCATTTCATCTATAAAATTAAATTCAATGTTATATTTTAACAATAACATATGGCTACAAATTTCTTTAGATAGATTTTGAAAATTATTATTTTTTATTATTATTTTTATTTTTAATTGTTGATAGTATTTAGAGAAATGTTTCTATTAAGTTATTATTTGTTAACGTTGTAATCTTACAAAATTATTTAAAATATTAAACAGACTTAATTCACATTCAATATTTAATTTTAAATTATGTAAAATTAATCATTAGGCATATATTACAGACTTTTATTAAGTAATTTTGTTAGATTTTGTTTTCTGAGGTTAGAGACAGAAATAGACTATCAATATATATATAAAACTTATAGTTGGAATTTATGACCTTCAATTGCCCATTCATTGATAGACACAAATTAGTCTTATTGACAGAATCACCGATTTTATTTATACACAAAATTTGGATATCGGGGTCGGTCAGAGCCTGGATGGGTGGTTCATGCAAAATGCAGCGGGTAATTCGAAGAGGTGAATAATATCGGCGCCGGAGAGACAACCTGTGTCCCTACATTAGCTGCCTGATTAATTATTAAAGCCACCAAAAAGCTGTGACATTTTCAAAGTTTGCTCTTTAATAATGAACAGGCTAAAACGCGCGATGGCCACGCAGAATAACAGAGGGAGGAGGAGGACTCTCGCCGCCATCCCCGTGGCCGACCCTCCCCGCTCGTATACCCCGCGCCAACCCAACGAAACGCGTCAATAGCCGGATTTTGTAATTGCGTAATCGGAGGGGAAACAGGAAATTGGCTAAGGATACATTTTATTACACATACTTTTCAGGATATTAGTCTAAGTGGCAACTGGGAAATTTATGAAGTACTTAACAGAGAGCGAGTGAGAAAGAGAGAAAGGAAGAGAGAAGCGTTTAGGTTTAATTGGGGAACATTATAAAAGGAAGTCATTGATTTTACATTTTTTTAAATTATAAGAAATGTCTACTACAATGCTTAAAACTTCATTATTTATAGGAAAGAGAATATATAATGTCACAAAGGGTTTCAAATTAAAAAGTACTTTCAAGTATTACATTAGATATCGCACTTTGGGAAGTTGATAATTCTAGTAAAAGGGGTGTTTCATTTCTCCTCTGCCTAGAGGATCTAGAATTCTATATTGAAGCTTCAATTTTCAGAGAGCAGGTGATCAGAAGAGCTTGAGGCGTTTTTTGTTTACTTTTTCCATGCACTTTTATACTATGCAAGTCATTCAAGTTTGCTTTTTTGTCTTTACTATTTGTAAATAATTTACTCCGGCTATTATTACTTTTACACGCTATTTTCTTATCTATTTTTCATCTGTCAATTCTTTGCTGAATTTGTTCCTTAAAGATCAATTAAAAATAATGAAGTCATAATTGCTACTAATTTTTAATTCATTAAGGAACGGATTACGTTTTTTATTTGGTTTTCGTTATTTATTTTTGTTAATAAAAAATTGTGCTATCAATAATTATTGAATATAATCTGTGAATCATTGATCTATAGACAGTTATAGATGGAATTATTTATTGTTTATTATGCAGTTAGTATCAGCACATTTGTGAAAAATATAAATCTGGTGTTTTTTTTACAATCCATATAATTTTGTGGAAATATGAGTCAATGTTCTGAAAATTTAAAACTTTTATTTGAACTTTTTTATATTTTGAGTGAGTTTCAACCTAATAGGTCAACAACAGACCAAATATTTGGGATCCGATAAGTACTAGAAACATACTGGAAATGTGCTAAGTAGAAACAACTATCGTACGCCCTACAAGACTAGTATGCATAACTAAGTGATACAAGAAACCTACCAGAAGCTAGTACAAGAAGCACTGAAAAGGGGACTACGACTAAATAAAGACAAAACGTAACATCAAAAAGCGGAAATTTACAACAAAATATTACAGCACCTATGAGCAAATATCAACAAACAACATGGCCGTCGAAAAGTGACACATAATCTACCAGGGCAACAGAACGATATTTGGACTCAAAGTATTTCTCAAATCTAACATCTAGCTGCATAAATCCAAGATGAAACTGTACAACGGTTGAGGCCGGTGATAACATATGGGTGTGAGTGTTGGGCTCTCCCAAAGGATTTCGAACGTAAAACCAATTTGATTTAAATTGATGTTTCTTCTGAATATTTGCGACGAAAAAATGTTCCTATTGTAATAGGGGGACCAGAAAGTAATGTCGTTTCTGCGCATGTCGATATTTGATTGTCATTTGTCAGTTCATTGTGTATATCGAAGGCGTGTCAAAGTCATTTTAGGGTTATTGTGTCATGTTCACTTCTAAATAATTCAATTTTAACCTTTTTTTGCAATTTGGGGTGAAATGGTCAGCCAAATAACAGATGAGCAAATCTGGCATTGTATGCTTTTTGAGTTTCGCAAGGGTGGTAACAAAATAACGGGTGTCCAACAATTATTGCAGTCCCGGGTGGCGTTGGAATCAAAAACGTAGGTCGATTCTTACATGTGCCAAATAAATGAACTCACATTTTAATTGTCAAACATAACCTAAACGTGCATTTAAAGTGTTGTTTAAATGCACGTGTAGGTTATGTTTGACAATTAAAATGTCAGTTCATTTATTTGGCACATGTAAGAATCGACCTACGTTTTTGATTCCAACGCCACCCGGGACTGCAATAATTGTTGGACACCCGTTAGTTGCGACCACAATATTATCGATATTTAACCACGTGCATTAGACGTTCGTAAATGCCAAAAGTGGTTTTCTAAGTTCAACAACATTAAACAACGACATGCTAAAGACAGAAGTTAAAGCAAATACATGTCAAACAATCGAGGATCTTACCAACCCTTAACCAACCTTAGTCGATCATCCAAGAAGATTTAAAGCAGTTAGGAAAAATAAACTGGGTTCCCCATAATCCGTTCGAAGAGAACAAAACCATCCGATCCATCACATGCAACGTATTGCTTCAACGGCACCATACATAACAGTTTTTGATCGTTTGATTCCTGGACACGAAAAATGGGTCCTATATGATAATCCAAAACCTAAAAGAAAGTGACTCTCACCAAATGAATCACCACGATGTACTGCGAGGCTTACATACCAAAAAGCACTTCTGTGTGTTTGGTGGAGTATTCGCGGCATTGTTCATTTTGAATTGCTGAAACCTGGACAAACTGTTAATGCACCCTCGGATTTCCATTTATTCCGATCCCTACCACATTTTCTTGGCGGCAAAAAATTTTAAAATTTGAATGTCGCCCGAAATGCCATCTCAGGATATTTTACACAAAAACCAATTGATTTTTATCGGTCAGTAATTAAAAATCTGCACACAAGATGGCAAAAGGTTGTTGATAAAGAGAGTGATTATATTAGTGAATGTATTCGTTTGAATTTAATATAAAAAAGCGACATTACTTTCCGGTCCCTCTCATATTTAAATTTTAACCTAAGTATTTTTTTAAGTATAAAATGATTTTTTCTGCAGCATTTACAGTAAAATCTATCAAAGTTTCTATATTTGCTGATGAAATCAACCTTATTTCCTAAAGCTACTATATCGAATTATTTTGTATGGATTTTTAACCTCATTTGCTATTGTTTTCTGCATATTGCATTCTATTAGTTGTTGTGAAAGCAACTTCCTCGAGAAATGTTAATAATTACTAAAGCTCTGATTCAAAGTTTAGAATTTCTTTTCAACTATAAACTGAACACACCAAGTGCTGCCTTATTTGTTATTTCTCCAAATCTTTCACATTGTAGTAATACTAATGATAGCTTTTATTTAACAATTTTGCATACTGAACATTTTCTTAAATATTAATTTTCAATAATCTTTCACATTACATGCATATAAAAAATCATTGATATTCCTTAGAAGTAATGCCAACTTAGAAACCTTAAGAATGCAAATCAGATTTTATTTCCTACAAAAATAGTTGTTTATTTGAAAAACTAGTTGTTTATCTATCACTAGGAAGGTGATACAAATAAAACATCTACTATACTTATTTATATTTTTGAAGGTATTTGGGTACATTCTATTTATTTAGTCATTTTTTCTTTACGCTATAGGGTGTAATATTGACTAATATTCTTTACCTTTACTTCCACATCGCCTCGAATTCCCTTTCATTGTGCTTCATTTCTTATTATACTGTTCTGGGATTTTTTGGTCTTCCTCTGATATTTTCCTATTGCAAATGTTTTTTTATAATAATAAAGTCTTTATTTTCCAGTGAAACTACAAATAAATGGTACTATACACGGAAAAATAGTCAATGGACTGGTAACATAAAATCCAGAAATACTAAGAATTAACTTATTCTAAACTTGTACATAACTATAAAATTCAGCCATTGAATATGGCTCTACATTACATAAAAAGTTAAACAGTTTTCTCTTTCTAAGAGACAAACTTGTTTACCTTTGTTTAATGGTTTTAGGAAGGTGGTTTACTATTTTCATACAGAAATAGTATGCACCCTTTTGATACATATTTAATCTGTGAGTAGGTAGCGTGAATTGTTGACCATGTCTGGTGTTATATGTATTTGAAAATAAGGTTTGACTAAATTTGTCTTCATGGCTCCAAACAAATTTGACATATTCATAAATATATATACCGTAGAAGGTAAACAGAGTATTTTCTTTAAAAATACCTCTACAACTGTCATGATACTTCAGTTTGTGAAGTATTCTCACTGCCTTTTTTTGTGCGATAAAAGCTTTGTCCATGTCTACACCCGCACCACAAAAGATAATACCATATCTGAGATGTGAATATATGTTCGCATAATAGAAATGTCTTGCTATAGTGTAGTTGCTTGCATTGATAAGCACCCGCAACCCATAACAACCCTTGTTTATTTTAGTGCATACAATTTTGATTTGCGGAGAGAAACTAAGAGTTTCATCTATGGTGATTCTTAAGAAGTTCACTGAGTTTATAAATGAGTAGCGTGTATCATTCAGGGTGATACATTCTGGTGTTTGCAAACTTTGATTGACTTTAAAGAAAATGCAATTGGTTTTATCAGTTTTCAGTTTTAGTTTGTTGCATTTGAACCACCTGAGTACCGTTACTAACTAGGTCTATTCATATATTCTCTTAGTAACCCTTCCTCTTTCATTCTGCATATGTACCTATACCATCTGAGCTGTCCCTCCATTATTTTTTCATTCAATAATTTTATCAGTAGGTTTTCTTCCTATGTCTGAGTCTTTATTCTATCTTTAATTTAGTTTTCTTTTTTTCTGAGAAACCGCATATCCATTGCGTTTATTCTTTTTTTGTGTCATTATTCTTGATTTTGTATATCAAGGTGGGTAATTTAATATCTTTAACTATTTATATCTTATTTCTTTTCTATTGAAGAACGTTTGTTAAATTTGTTAAATGGTTGTGCTGTTTTTTTTTAATTGGATCCTTTATTTTTTTCTAATTTTACTTTGGCTTCCTAATATTGTTTCTAAATATCTGTAGTGCTCTAATTGTTCTAGTTTCTTCCCTTCTATGATTATTATTTGTTGTCTTTTCCTATGGAATTATCACGGCCTTCATTTTCTCAAGATATATTTTCATGATGCTTTTAGTCAATTCACTATTTAGTATTGCCAAATGTGTGTTTTTGGTCTTTCTGAGTTTCTACTATGTCACTTGTAGAAAGTAGCTCCATCAGCTGTATTAACTCTATTTTATAGTATCCAATTTTTCTCCTTTCATTTTTTGTTTTGCTTGTCTTGTTTTTACCAGTGTAAATAACAATAGGCTAAGCACACATACTTATTTTACTTCTTCTTTGTTTGTTGTTACTGTATTTTTGTTCCAACTATACATTAATAAATACAGCACTAAAAACTTTAATCCCTTAAACAATTAAACTAAAATAGTCATTTTTATTAATTAATCGAGTTTATCTTCACGTAATTCATCAAATCAAACTCACTATATATGTTCTTGTAAGTTTATCATTGTTTTTCCGTATCTCTGTCTTCCAGTTCCTTCCACATATCGCTTTTTATCCTGCCGAATGCTATTTCTGAATCTACAAAACATATGTCTACTTTTCATTATTATTTATTAGTTTCTCGCTTAATTATCTTATTATAATTATCTGATCTTGCCTACATCTTATTCTTAAGAAAACACTTTGATTGTTCTTCTAATTTGTCTCTTGCTAATATTTTTCATGGTACACTTGTTATTGTGATGCTTCTGTAATTTCAAACTTTCTTTTATCCCCTTTTATTCTTATTTATTGCGAATACAATTCCTGTGCCCTATTCTATGAGTGTTTTTTTTTTAAATTTTTTACTATTTCCTTCTTTAATTCTGTTCGTTCTTCAAACCCCCATTTATAAATACATCGTGTATTTGTTTTTCATTTATCACTTAATGAAACATTATCTTAACTACCTATTATTTAGATTTAAAATTATTTCTCTTTTTTTATGCTCTTTTATTTTCTATATCGCTGTCATATTGATCTCTTTTTATTGCTCTTGTTATTTCTTCTGTTATGCTCTCTTCTATTTCTTGTTAGGTCAGATCTTATAAATATTGTCACCATCTTTCCATGATTTTGTCTTCGTCTGTAATTGTGTTTTCATAATTGTCTTTAATTTTCGTCATATTGCATTCTTCTTTTCTTTTGGTTGCTCTAATTTTCGGTACAATAGTCTTGTTTTAGTCTGTAGTTCGCATTAATTATATTTCCAAACTTTATCCATGATTCTTGTTCAATTGGGTATACTTCGTTCCTTTTATATTATTATATTCTTCTTAGTCCATTATTTTTTGTTTGCAGGTATTTTTTCATTTAACTTTTAACTCTTGCATTTTTATGCTTCCTGCCTACGATTCAATTCTTTTTACTTCTTTATTTATTTATTTGATTATTTTGAATGAAATTAAACACCTTTTAACTTTGTTTGTATAACTGTGACTTTATTAAGTGACTATAGTTTCGACAATTTTAACTTGTCATTTTCAAACTAGAACTTCTAGTTAGTTAGTTAAAATTGTCGAAACTATAGTTACTTACTAAAATCCCAGTTCTTTAGACAATATTAAAAATGTGTTTCGTTTGGGAATAATGATGTATAACGGACTAGAAGCTTCCACAGTTAACAGTTTGAACAATGTGACATATCATAATGATGGTTGCGACCGTTACTATGTGGTAATTCATAATGAACACTGAATAAAACACTTACTATGTTTTTAACCACTAAAATTTATTATAATATACAGGGTGACTGACGAATAACCTTTGATGCTGTATCTTGCTTATTTTTGATCCGATTTGAATAAATAAAACATCAAATTAAATGATTTTTAAAAGACTTTAATATGAACTGTACTGATATTTTTTTCTTGCATCCAGTTTTTGACAAAAGACGATCAACTTTTTTTTTCAAATTGCACTGTATATATATTTTGTTTTTTTTTTCTGAATCTAAATTTGTAAACGATTTTATCCATTCATCAAACCAAAGTCGAGAAATTGAGGATTAAAAAAAAAAAATAAAAATCAAATACCCATAGTAAACAATATACAGAGCCTATTCCAAATGTCAAAGTGACAGTGTCAGTCATTGGTACAATACTGCAATGATTTTTAATAATTTCATAATAAATATGTTGCAAGATTTCAAAAACTGAAAAACGATTTCTGTAGAAGCACAAAATTCTAGTACAGTGTTTGAAATATTGCAACATTTTAATTATGAAATAATTAAAAATCGTTGCAGTATTGTATCAATGGCTGTCACTGTCACTTTTGACATTTAAAATAGGGTCTGTATATTGTTTACAATGGATACTTGACTTTTTATTTATTTTTTAAACCTCAATTTCTCGACTTAAGTTTGAGGTATGGATAAATTTGTCTACAATTTTATATTCAGAAAAAAAATCTTCTTGCGAATCAATAAAAATATATATAGAGTGCAATTAAAAAAAAAATGTTGATCGTATTTTGTCAAAGACTGGGTGCGAGAAGAAATAACAGTTCAGATCCTATTAAAGTCTTTTAAAAATGGTTTAATTTGATGTTTTATTTATTAAAATCGGATAAAAAATAAGCGAGATACAGCACCAAAGGTTTTACGTCAGTCACCCTGTATAAATATATTACAATGTGTACGACTTAAGTTTCGACTTTTGACGGTCATTATCAAGTCGTAAACATTGTATTATATTTATATATTATAATAAATATACTTATGTTTTTAAATATTTTATTGATTTCATATTTTGGTGAGATATTCCAAGCACTAATAATTCTGAAGTATTTCAGTCAGTCCTCCTTCTGTTTAGTAAATTTGTGGGCCTTATATTTCTACGAAACTGTTATTTCTACGTTAATTTATAATTGGGCTCAAATCTCAACCTGGCGCTTATTTTAGGGATTGCTTAAGAATAAATTTTACTTATCAAAAGTATAAAGTCTTATAAATAATGTTTATAGTTGGCTCTCTGATGCCGCTGCCAAACATATTAGAATCGAATTTGTTACTGCAGAATTGCACAGACCTCATTCTTATTTTTTTGTAACTGTTGATCAGTTTGGGCTCATGGTACCGCTGCCGACCTCATCAGAGAATTTTAGCAAATCTAGCATATCATGCTTACACATTATATGTATAATCAATTAAGTCAAACATCGAACTTCACGTTCGACTTGCTTTGGATGCTAACAAATCACCACTAGACACAAAAGTGAGGAAATTTCAAAAACAAACAGTAACACTTGCATCGACATTACATATTTATCAGACTCTTCGTGGTAGGTTTAATATTATTATTATTATTATTTATTGGCTTCGTTTTTCCTGCTAACATTAAATAAATATATACATAAAATAAAATCATACAAAAATTTTGGCCGCAGGAATCACAGGCGGAGTTCACTGTTTCTCAATGATCTTCCACTCGACCCATATCCTTCCACACACAAGTGATGGCTCTTGGGTGCTTCTGGATTTATTCTTGGTTTTCTAATTCAGCAAATATGCTGTATTTTGTTCCTTTTATAAAGGAAATTCTAGACATTACTCTATAAATGTCATCATGACATACAGTAATAGTCCGTCTACAAACATGATTTCTGAACTTCTAGAGCATTCAAATTCTTAGAATAAATAATGTGATGGATCTGACCACATTCCATGATATATAAATCAGAATCATAACGAAATATCTTAATTAATCCTTTATCTATATAGTATGATTCGTGATTATCAATAAGAAGCAAACATAGACGAACTTGAATAACTTTTAAAGTACTAAACTGAACAAAATAGTTTTCTTTCAATTAACTTGATCGTATCATAGGCATGTTGTACAACTATAAAAACAGCCTAAAAATCGTGGCTAAAAGAAGAAATCAAATTTTGGGCCATACGAAGAGACCTTGCTATACATATATTGAGATTTTCCATACCGAACTGATCTTCCATCTCCGCCCAGTGAAATTAAACCTTATCGATTATTATATTATAATTCTGTCTTTTGATTTGACGTATCGAATTAGTGATAAGATATTAGATGTTAATTTAAATGTATTATGTAGTCTCCATTTTCTAATAAATTATTATTATATTAGAAAATACCGAAAACTATAAGGGAGACGAAGAAGCTGGAAAGTTTACAAGCAGAGACTTTACTTTTCCATACCAACAAGAATTTCCCAATAAGATTATTTATATCTCTTATAAAATTAAAATCCAAATTTTCAACATAAAATAATGTTACATCTTTTAATAAACAAGGTAAATGAAAATAATTTTTAAGTTTAATACTACTATTTATAATAAATTATTATTATTTATAATAAATAATGGTATTAAAACTTAAAAATTATTTATTTTACCTTTTTTAAAATGAACTACCACATAGTAACGGTCGCTACCACCATTTTCATTTTAATAAACAGTTACGTGTTTAATGGATATACAGAATATTTAGTTAACACATTGGCTGCATTGTTTTGTAAAATGTCAAAAAATGTTTTTAAGTTTTAATTTATAAAATGAGTAAGAATATGCTTATTTAATTCATTTTGATGCATTTTTTAGACGAAATTTCTGGTTCTATTACAGCTGACTGACAAAGCTCCAATGGCAAAAAATTATGCGTCTCGGCCCTTCAGGCAATGTGTCAGTCACGTGTCTCACTCTCACAAACATTCTCTCTAACAAATTCAACGGCCAATCAAACAGTGCTGGAGTGTTAACTAAAACATCGTTTTATCAACAATCTGGACAACATTTTCAACACTACAACTACACAAGTTACAACTTATTGCCCTCTATGTCCAAACCAGCCTCACTATTGATAAGAACCATCGCTAATTTTTATTTATTAAATATACGGGTACATTTTTTCCGAGATTATACCTACAGCTGTTTGTAGGAAAATTATGTGGTGAAGTTGTTGTAACGTACAGAAGGGCCGTATCAGACAATTATAGTAACAATTAACACAGAACTCGTGACTGACAGCGCTAAATAACAAGTTTAAAGTAGGTACTCACTGTCAATCATCGGTGACTGACGTGTTCCATTGGAATACTTCAGTGTCAGTCACCGGTTACATGACAAAGCGGTCAACGTGCTAAGAACTTAGGCAAAAATTTGAAACAAAACAAGTACAAAATTTTTTACATGAAATAGGAATGAACTAATAATTTAAATAAAATACTACTATTTTTTATAAGATTGTTTTAAAATTTAAAATTATATTGAAAAACTTAAATATTTTTAACTATAACAAATCATTATATTTTGTCCTTGTAGAACTATTGTGGGAAATTTGATATATAGAAACGTGATAGAAATATACGAGGGTGGATCAAGTATAAACTGGAATTTTGTATTTATCGGTCGCTAACTAAAGTTATACGTGGTCCACTGAATGTGGTGGAGGTGATTATCAAGAGGAAGAGAAGATGTCTAAGCACGGGGTATTTATGTCTGTTGAGCAACACATCATCCTTAAATATTCGGTGCGGAAAAGCGTAAAACTTTTCGATTTTTTTCATCGACTGACTACATAGTTCACTGATAATACGCTTTCGAAAGCCAAACTCAAGTCTACCAATGGCATACAATGCTAGAAACGTAAGTCATGCATGTCGTCTACGAATAAGCATTACTGAGGCAAATATCCATGCTATACTGCTTGTTGATTTCCTTCATGAGCGACGTACAGTCAATGCTGAATATTATTAGCTCTTTGATGAAGCCAAACTGGGTTATCGATAGAAAGGACTAGGCATGTCTATCCGAAGTGTGATTCTCCTCCACGACAACCCTAGGCCCGAATAAAATTAGAGAAAATTTATTAGGATATATTGGAACACACGCCTTATAGCTCCGACTTGTCCTCTTATGACATGTTTCCATTCCACTTTCAAAGTTTTGAAAAAAGTCAAGGGTAACTAGATATTTTGAAAAAAGTAAAAAGTGTCAATTTTTTCAAATCAATATATCTCGGTTATTATAACAGATAGAAAAAAAACTGTAAAGGACAAAGTTTTAGATAATTTTATGCAGATTAATAAAAAATAATCATAAAATTTATATTGCCATTATTTTCCGAGATATGGCGCAAACTTACATTTTTTTAAATAGAAACCATAGTTAACTATGACCTCATTCAAAAGGTAATTTTTTTCTCTTTAATCCAATATGTCATACGACATAGTTATTTCTAAAAATAAGTAAGTTATAGTCATTTTAAATTTTACTATAAATAAAAAATGGGTAGCCATGAAAAAGTTGAAAGTAAAACAATTGCAGTTGTTTATAATAATAGTTATATTGTAATTATTAGTTTTACAGAGATAAACCAAAATAAAACAAGAGCATAAAGTAATTCTATAATTATCAATATATCAATGGGAGAGAAATTTTAATATTAAAAAAATATGGTCAAAGAGTCGACTATTAATATTATTATGACATAAATTATATATTTTTAAAATTAAATTTATGGCTTTTTTGACTATTCTCATGTAAATTGAATTAAATGTTTCAATAACAGCTATTTTATGATCCTCCACGGATTGATATGATTTTTCATATACTTTGTTTTTTACATAACCCCACAGAAACAATTCTAAAACGAGCAGATCGGGAGATCTAGGTGGCCCTGGGATTGGTTTATTTCTTTCCACTCATGAGTCAGGAAAAGCATCATTTAAATAATTTGTAAAGCAAACATGTCATGAGGTGGAGCACCGTCATATTGGAGCCATTTCAATCTTGCTTGTAATGATAAATTTAAACAATCGAGCGTACCTTCAAATGTTTTCTGAAGAAAACGAAAGTAATCATTTTCACTTAGTGAGCTTTTAAAAATATATGGACCGAGAATAATTAAACCAAACACACCATGGATTAAACCCAAATTGAATTTGTAGTTTTCTCTGTCAAACTTCTCGTGGATTCTCTTGAGTTCATCTATGTTCATTGTGGCGTTTAAAAATACCACAATTAGTGAATCGCGATTCATGTGTGTAAGAAACGTATTATCCTCTTGACAAATGTGTTTATACCACTTACAGAAGGCCATTTGATAATTACAAAATTATTATTCTTATGCTGGTTTTTCATTTTTGTTTAACTTTGTAAAACTAATAATTACAATATTGCTATTATTATAAACAACTGCAATTGTTTTACTTCCAACTTTTTCATGGCTACCCATTTTTTATTTATAGTAAAATTTAAAATGACTATAACTTACTTATTTTTAGAAATAACTATGTCGTATGCCATATTGGATTAAAGAGAAAAAAATTACCTTTTGAATGATTTAAAAAAATGTAAGTTTGCGTCATATCTCGGAAAATAATGGCAATATAAATTTTCTGATTATTTTTTATTAATCTGCATAAAATTATCTAAAACTTTGTCCTTTACAGTTTTTTTCTATCCGTTATAATAACCGAGATATATTGATTTGAAAAAATTGACACATTTTACTTTTTTCAAAATATCTAGTTACCGTTGATTTTTTTGAAAGTGAAATTTTATTCGTCTCATAAATCTACACTTCTTTCCCCATTTAACCGTTTCTCTATCTCTTATAGTTTCCGAGATCCCCATAGAGAACATCGAAAAAAACTCACCCTGTATATAAAATATCATTTTTATATATTTTTTCGCACAAAGTTGTCGAAATCTAATTTTAAAAGATCCAAAATAAACATTTAACTATTCGGATTACTCTTAAATTTATTACACTAGTAATGTTAAAATCTTCATAAAGAGAATGGTTGCGACCGTTACGACGTGGCAATCCATACTTACATTGAATTGAACAATTCACATCTAGTTCCACCTAGATAAAAATCTACATTATCAAAATCACATAAATAAATAAATAAATTCTATATTAATTTGTATTTTTGATACATTTTATATAAATCTAGCGTGCTTTTGACCTGCCTAAATTTGATTAATTGAATTAGAGTACCCTTGATTTAACCAAATGAATTCTATATTAGTCCAGGCAAACAATAAGGAATAACTTTTTGAACATCTTGAATAAAAAGTATGACGTTATCCTGAACTACCACAACAAAGCCTATATTAATTTTACAAGTGTACGATGTATTTTGGCAAGTCAATAGTTCGCTAGATTGATGAATAAAAATGTGCAAAATATATTCGAAGAAGAAGTAGCTAAAACAATTAAAAAAAACATCAAAAAATAGAAAGGTTATATAATAATTTAATGTGTAAAAAACAATAAAATCAAACCAGGCAAATTAATACCAAAGTTATCGTTAAACATATTAAAGAAGAAAAAAAAACTTATCAACCAATTAAAAAATTATCCAAGAAAACGCATCACGAATCAATAAAAATATTTAATAATAAATGGGGAAAACAATTCAAATTATGTTCAAATTTATATAAATCTTTCTAAAATAATGCTTAAAAACCGTTAAAACAAATGAAAATTGATAAGAAGAAATGGTTTTAAATACTATGCACAATACATTTAAAAAAAAACAGTGATGAAATTTGAAACTTTAGCATTATTTAAAATAAGAATAGTGAAACATCCTTCAAATAAAAAACAATTTAAAAAATGACAAATAAATAAAAATTGCCTTAAAAATGTAATTTCCTAAAAGCAGCGAAAAACTTAAGAAGTTGAAATTACTAAAATTTACTAAATTAGAACAAATACAATACTATGAAGTTAATTTGTTTTCTTAACAAATTAACATTTTTTGGCAAATAATTTTATAAAATACAATTTTGATTTTTTTCTGTATTTTTAACTGTTTTTCAATATTTTCAATGGAGTATAGATATATTTGTTTATTTATTAATTCAGCATACCCTTGACCTAACCCAATATATTCCGTATTAACCCTAACATACAATAATGAATAATACATTGAACGGCCTAACATAATACAAGGTATATTGTTCCACCTTTAACCTAACCTACTTTAACAAAGCATAAATTAACTTCACAGTTGTGCGGTTTATTGTGATAGGTCAACAGTACGCTAGATTAACACAAAAAGTACAAAAAAATGTACGAAAATCAATAAAAATAAGTGAAAAAACTAATGAAACAATTAAAAATCAGCTATTAAAAATTATCACCCATCATTATTGTTTTCTTTTATTATTTTTTAGCAAAGAAATTGTTTTATATAATTTCAACTGTTTTGACAGAATTTAAGTTTCTTTCGAATGTTTTTGTTTCTTTTAAATGGTATTCAATTAAATCAGCTACATTTGAACATTTTAAAAAGTTTTAATTAAGTTTTTTTTATATATAAATGTTTAATGTTTGTGTTTCCTTTGAAAATATGTTCATTGACTTTCTAATAAATTTGTAATTTTCATTTATCTTTCCAACTAGTCGTAGTAGTAGTAGTAGTATTTTGGCTATCGACCACGTGGTCCCGCCTCAATGTGTCTTTTGTGTATTTGTTATCACCCTCGTCTTATTACTAACTATTTTTAAGTAAATTTCAAAATATTTACAAAATGAAAAAATCAATTGTTTCAATTTTAGCAACTTAAACAATGCTATATATCAGGAATAGTAGAGGATTCTGTAAATAATAATTTTAATAATAGTAATAATAAACATTTATTCCCAACGGACAGAGTGAACGAAATTACAAAGAAAAAACACATAAATACTTTTAATACAGAATATAAAATGTACGTAATAATTACTTAAATAATACTTAAACAATCTAAATGACGTATAAATATCAGTACCATATTGAACTTCATGATATGCGCAAATCATTTTTATAATGGGTGAGTAATTTGAATGTGGTGTACGGTATGAAAACGTTAGTGGATTTCCAGCATTACATTGAGAGACTTTTTAGCATAATTGTTCAGACATGATAGCAACATCCAGATGGTATCTAAAATACAAAAATTTTAAGGATCTTTTTTGGATAGCCTCAATACGTTGGACATAATATTGTGTATAAGGACTCTAAATTGCAGCACAGTAAACAATTGTACATAGTACTAAGGATTTAAATAGCAAAACTAGTGTATTTTGCTGTTTACAATCCAAACCCAAGTTTTTTTTAATACAGTCTTTGACGACGTTGATAACATGGCTATTGAATGTTATATCTGTGGCTTGGAGCTAAAAAGGCCAATGTCAATATTTTGCCGTTTTGATTTAAGCAATGCATTAGACTTCTTTTCTTACTGTCTTTAAGTTGGTAAAACAGCCAATGTCAAATCTCAACCAATAGCAGATCTATAAATTCAATTTTGGCCAATGTCGCTATGAATTCATCAACATCAGTTTATGCTAAAAGGGCCAGTGTCTACTTTGGCCCTTTTAGTTGTAACTATTGATATTATTTTATTTAACATAAATGGGTCAACATTAGCCTTTTTAACTTTAACCTTCATAGCAGCAGTAGCCATCATAAACGTTACATGGTTGCAGCTGCATCGCAATTCTAGTTTTAAAGTGTTTGTGAAACAAAGAAAATGAATACTTATAATTTAAGGACAAGACAGATTTTTCAAATATGTAGAGCTGACAATAATAAGAGATTCAGTACTGCATTATATTTTTATACAGAACTATTCATTTAATATTGCCGATTTGAGGTTATGTTGATTCGTTGTAATAACTAGAACCCAGACTTATATGCACAATAAATACCGAAAATAGCCGCATATCGTTGCAGGAGGCTCTGAATAGTTCAAATATGCATTTTCATAAAAGTCCGGGTTGTCCACATGGCATGTACATTGTATTGGTTTGTATTGGTATCTTGTAGAATCAGCGTCAGTCAGTGATGATGACAATTTAAGCACACGGTCCAGCACAATACCAGTTCCAGAAACGAAGGAATTGGAAGATATCCTTGAAGAAGAAATAATAGAAAATACAGATTCAAGCGAATCAGAACCGTTTAAAGGCGATAGTGGTGATGAATATGTTCCGTCGGACAGTGACGAGGACACTGAAAACGGCCAAGAAGAACAGTTTGAAGATTTCGGTTTGGATATCGGTCTGGTAAATGAAGAACTTATTAACAATGCAGAATTGGTTGATTCGGCAGAAAATCAAATAAATAAATACGCAGGGGAAGAAAAAAGGGAAACAAAGATGACGCTACTAGGGAACGAAAGCGGAATTCTTCTAATTGGACTCGAAATATAAGAAAACTGTTGAAAACTCAAGGCAGAGAATATTCGTCAGTGTCGGGAAAGAAAACTTTACCTGCCAAAGAAATGAAAGCAGCGTGCTCATGCAAAAAGAAGTGTTTCGAGAAATTCACCCCTGACGAGCGACAAATTCTCTTTACAAATTTTTATAAATTGTCTAGCTCTGGACAAAACCAGTTTGTGGCAAATTCCATAGAAGAAGAGGAAAAGCATGTTCAGCGATTAAGACATAATGACGGCAAGAAAAGTAGACGAAACGTTTCTAGAAAATATTTTTTCACAAACATCAAAACGCAAAAGAATGGAAGTGTGTCAAATTATGTTTATAAATACATTTGACGCCACTTTAAAAAAAGCGAGAGTAATTGTTGAAAAGAAACGGTCAAGCAATAGCCAAATATGTTCTGAGGATAAACGAGGAAAACATGGAAACCAACCTAAAATCCCAGAAAAGGATAAACTCCTAATAAGAGAACACATAAAACTATTTCGCGCTTATCAGAGTCACTATTCACGATCCCACACTCAGAAAAAGTACTTGTCACCCGATCTATCGATTGCTCAAATGTACCGACTGTATTTGGATTATTGTAAAGAAGAAAATATTCAACCACGGAATGCCTCCCTATACAGAAAAATGTTTGTTGAGGAATACAACTTATCATTTCATAAACCAAAAAATGATACATGCGCAAAATGCGACAACTTTCTTATGCAGTTAAAATGTTGTGAAAACGAGATAGACCGCAGATTAATCGAAGAAAATAAAACCAGACACCTACATTTGGCTGAGTCGGCATACGAGTCAAAAAGAAGAGATAAGGAGGAATGCCATCATAATCCAGGTTTGGTTACAATGTCATTCGACTTACAAAAATGTTTGCCTACTCCATATCTCAGAAGTGGATTGAGTTTCTACAAACGTCAATTGTGGACATTTAACCTTTCCATTTACCAAACCATAGGAAAAGAATCCTCTTCTGTGTGTTACCTATGGAATGAGACAATGCCTAGTCATGGAGGGCAGGAAATCGGTTCTTGCATTTACCATTACCTTCATAATTTTGCAGAAAATAATAATATACACACGGTAACTATGTACAGCGACTCCTGCGGAGGTCAAAACCGCAATATTTATTTTTCTACAATGTTACTGCAAACTCTTTCTGAATTGAAAGCTAAAGGTATACATTTAACTATTAACCATACGTTTCTTGAGGCTGGACATACTCATATGGAGGCAGACACTATCCATGCGGCTATAGAAAAAACCAAAAAAGGTACTAGTGCTGATATTGAGTTGCCCCGAGATTGGGCAAATGTAATACGTTTGGTGCCAAGAAAACCCCCTATAAAGGTTATAGAATTGGAACAAAACGACTTTTTAAACTTTTTTTAAACACTATGTACATCGAAAAATATACATCTTAAAGGAACCAATTCAGTGGCTCAAAATAAAATGGATGCAGTATTCAACAGATTCTCTGAACATTTTGTACAAACATTCCTTTGAGGACGAGTTTAAAATTTTCGATATATCCAGAAATCAGAAGAAAACACGACAGGGTGGTCTTCTCAAGCTTCAACCACTTAATAATAAACCACTTCCCTTAAGTACGGATAAATTGAATGACTTAAAGGCACTTTTGCCATATATCAGCAAAACTAATCGCATGTACTACAATCACTTTATTGAACAAATGTCAGCAAATGATAACATAGTGGATTACTTGGGTGAAGCTTCTGAAGAGGAAATAGATTTACTATCATAAAGTTTTTCATATTTAGATGTAGAATATCTTAGTTTTGTAATGTATTTAGTTTATTTCACCTTTGTTAACACTAAACTTTGTAAAAATATAATAAACTTCGTAACAAATAACTATATTCTCTTCTTATTGATGTTTTATCGGCCAATGTCACCTAAAAAATGTTTATTTTTAATCGTGAAAAGAATTTCTAAATTTTCATAGACATAAAACCGTTAAGTAAAATTTAAAAAAAACAACTAAACTACAAGCAGTATGTGATATATAACAAATGATATTTATTAGATTACTTGCTTAGAAATTGTTTACATCAATCATCATAAAAGCATTGCGAAAACGATACGATTTTAATTATGAACGATTCTTTTCACAATTCTTCTGCATTGTCATCGTTCCTTATTGTCCTATTAGCTAACGTTCCTGCGCGATGACGGACAATAATGTTTCCAATAAATCCGTGTACTCGAGGTGCATCGACACACAATACCAGAAATAATAGGGAGAGCCAGATTAGGACAATGGTTACAAGACGAAGTTCCTTCCGGTGCTCTCTCACGCATCCGTCTT
Source organism: Ontholestes murinus (assembly GCA_963969525.1). Lineage (NCBI taxonomy): Eukaryota > Metazoa > Arthropoda > Insecta > Coleoptera > Staphylinidae > Ontholestes > Ontholestes murinus. Next base: position 34,996,924 of record OZ018388.1, read on the forward strand.
CCTCATGGAGGGGTTATCTATCATTGCAGTTACCCTCCTGACACCTATACATACACTGCGTCCCCCTTCTTGCACCTGTACAGATTTATGGACGTATGGATGGATGCTCAACAATTGAATCATCAGCAGAGGGGCGGCGGGATACCCATAAGGACTCAGAGAGAACGGAAAATTATCTGATCAGTTTACAATTATCGATGGGAATTGTGTTAAAAAGACTAGCGCTTGTTATTCTATACCTTTATGACAACGCTCTTTTTATAAATGATATTTTGTATGGGAAAATTTGCAATTTTTATAAAAGATATACAATTACGCTTTTATATGTATTTTCTACTTACTACTACTGTTCAAAAACTTATGAGATGTATTGTTGATATTTTTGTTTAAAAAAACTGAACATCTTAAACATATAATAATAATAAATAATAATATACTTTTAAAGCAATGTGAATTAGGTACATTGAAATTTTGATTGATATCGATATAAACATTCCATCAATGCCATCAACAAAATTAGCATATATGAATAATCCAAATTAGTAGAATGTAAAATATATGTAAATTTATCAGGTTTTTTATAACTAAACATTTATAACTTAAAACCTAAATTAAGTTTTCATCGAACATTTATAGTATAATATATTAATGGCATATATTATTTTTTTTGATGATTAACTTAACATGTTTTATCTGAATAACCACCTGTGTTTTGTACTATTACATACCGTTTACCATGAATTAAATTTTTGTTGCATTTATAGTTGTGTTTATTAATTTCATTTTGATTTAGCAAGAACTTTGTTTTATCATTTTTTAACAGAATTAACTCTAGCACTTCGTGAAAATTCAACAAATGTCTTGCAGAGAGTGTTTCAGATTAACATAAACTACGACCAATTAATCATGCTCTATGATCAAACAAGGATAGATAATTTTTATTCATGTTTAATAATTTACATTTAGGCACATTTTGATTAAAAATGGAATATATCAACGTATAAAGAAATTGACTAGCACCATTAACACAAATTAATTTATACAAATCGTATCGTTATAATTAATATTTGGACAATATTTAACTTACTGAGGTCAGCTCATTTAAAGTCGAACTTGTACTCATTAAAAGCTAAAGACTTTTAAACTATATAAAGTATTTAATTCTACAGAAATACTTAAAGCAGGGTGACTTCAGGTCCAAGTGAATTAAAGTTATATTTAACTTCATACTTAAATTCACGTGACGGAATGGTCAGATCTAGAATCCTGCTAAAAGCATTTTAAATATTATTAATTTGTATCAAGTCGTGAATCAATGGACATATGTCTATGTTTATGTTTATGCTTATTAGTCTTTATTAACGCTTATTGAAAAATGTGGAGAGATAAGCAATTTAGAGTACTCTCTGTAATCAGAATATTAAAATCGTTCAAAATTAGTACACTATGATAATGGACGATCAGAAAATCGATAGCTTCAAAGAATAAGTTAAAAATCTTAAGGCTAGGTTTGGAAACATAAACAAATGTCATCAAGATCGTTCTAGAATTAATTGCTTCTATTGCATCTGGAATATTGGGTAAAACAACTTAGTACATTAGTGTCAGATGTGCGGAAAATGCCGATAGAGTGAAACAAGAAATGCTGGGAATTTCTAGGAGAGTTTTAGACAATTCTATAAATCTGGAAGAAAAACCACCAGAAATAAAAAGAAATTTCGGAGGAATTGAATTAAACGACATAAATAATTATCCTGTTCACTCGATAAAATGAAACCACCTAATTTTGATGGCCAAACTTCCTGGAGTATTTGCCTTAGACAATTTGAGGCCGTAGCTTCAGCCAATGGATGGAAGGCAGCAGAGAAGGCTACATCATTAACTCTAGCAATGCGTGGGGATGCAACAAATGTCCCAGATCGAGATGAACTACGACCAATTAATCAAGCATCTAGAAATAAGGTATGATCAAACACACCTTGAACACATGTACCATTCACATCTTAAAAATCGCTGCCAGAAATCTGATCAACCAAATAAATTAGTAGACGCACTATTTCGTGTGCTCGAGATAGAAGCAGCCAAAGTCACAATTAGGAGTCAAGGCAGAGTTCGGAAAATGTAAGAATAACTAGAAGGATTGGATGACCTTAGAAAAATTATACAAGGAATCGTTAACAAATAAGAAGAAAGTGGAATGCTGGAAATGTTGAAAACACGGTCATATACAACGTCGGCGCAGAAAAAGATCAAATAATCACACCAATGAAAAGTCGGAAAACGTTACAATTCCAATGAGTCTGTCACAAAGATTCACATCATAATTTTTGGCAAATAATTCAGAATTAAAAACGCTGCTGTTTAACAAACTTTCAGTAATAAATATTGACGTTCTAATAGAGAATACATAATTATGTATTATCATTATTATGTTAAGAAATTAATGTAGTATGAGACACAATTTTTGGTTGATTATTAGAGGATAAAGAGGATAATTTTGAGATTAAAGGTTAATTAAAACGTCTTAATTATCTGATCGTTGTAATATCGTTCTGTCGGGTTAAATTTGAATCGGGCCAGAAAGTGATTTTCTGTTTTTTTAAACATCAACACGTTGGGGATGCATAATTTTTATTGGCCTTGTGTGATCACCTTTTTACCTAGTCTAAAACATCGATAAATCTTTATTGGATGGATAATTAGTATTAAAAGATTCTCGGCCGCTGATTCATCATTGGTCCATCGGCCCTCCGGACTAGCGTCTTGAGATTCCGGTACATTGTAAAGAATAAGATTATTTCCCGGTTCCTTCTGCCCTCTAATTCAAAAACAAGTGAAACATTAGACTACAAATCTGTATTTTATTTGGATTCCAACACATTTAGTCGAGCTAATAAATCATTAACAGTATTTTTTACTCCTTGATTTTCAGATCGCAAAGCCCCCAAATTATTTAAAATTGTACCAAACTCCACTAATTCCTGTCTCTGAATTTCGACTCTCGTAACTAGCATTAATACTGATGCTTGTAAATTTTCAATTGTTAATGATACTTCAGCAAGAACTATTTTATTTTCAGTTTTATCAACCTTACAGCTGCCACAGACAAATTCTTCGAGATTATTAAAAATACTATTAGAATTTACCCCACAGCTTATTGCGTGTTATTATTACATTAGAATATATTCACACAATCCAAACTGTGCCTGAATTTCTTACAATTAGACTTGACATCCATAATAAAATTATTAATAACAAATCAATATTTCATAAAAACATAATGCATTATAGAGACACATAAACCCAGGGGGCGATCAGGGTCGATAACAAGACATTTACAGATACGCCATGAAAGGAAAACACGGTAATACAAAGGATCAATTAAGAAACAATTAATGAAGAGAATGGTTACGACCGTTAGCCGTGATAATCCATACTTACAATGAATTGAAAAATTCACTATGTAATTAACGATTAAATTGTAACATAATTAATAAGAACACATTTAAAAGAAATTTAAATAGAAAATACAGCGATCAGCTGTGAATTCGAGTTCGCGGTTTAATATCGATGACAGACGTATCTTAACGGTGGAGTTTTTATATTATATAAATCCGAAACATAGAATAAGATTACGGCTTAATGCAAATATCTTGAAAAATATTTAAACGTATACGCTTACCTCACCAAAATTGGTAAATTTACGCCATCAAATAACAACCAATATAGGCAATAAGTGAAACACATTGACAAACCAGTGACAGTTATGTTTGCTCACGTGATTTAAGAGGGTTACAGGGTTTGATATCTTTCCTTTTTTCATAGTGGAATATTAATTATTATATCAATAATCAAAATTTTAGTAAAATTGGATAAGGGATTTTAATTACCTGATTATATATAAACTTGTCAGTTTCCTTTATAACTCACTCTTGATAATGCCTATCGAAACTAGTCGAGTAAATAGAGAAAAATTGTGAAACTCACCATGTGTAATTTAATTTAAACCTTCAAAATATTTCACCAAGTCATAAGTGAGAAAGCCATTAAAGACATATAATATTTGTAAAATTTTATAAACTGAAGCAAGAATATTGTGACAAGGACGAATGTAAACGGAGGCTTTATTTAATATATTAGGTTGGCGCATTATTATTGCAGCTATCTTCACATCTTATGTTTTAGTTGAAAAAAATAGTGTTTTGTATGCTTTTGTTAAAATATCCTTTTCGTTTAATAACATTTTATTTTTAAACCCGGAATAATTAAGCATTAAATCAATAGTTTATTTTCTCTTATGATTTATGAGAAGTTATAATCAGTTTTGGTAATACTTGTCTTTATTTTTATTTTTTCTATATTGCGGATAATTGATAACATGAATAATAATTAACTGTTGTTTACATAATTTAATACAATTATAAAAACGTTGTCGTAATCAGAGAAAGCATTTCTCTCAGAGTAAAATAATTATGAGAATGTCCCTGTTTTCTTATGATCTGCTCAACGAAAAAATGTTGAGAGTTAAATTAATAAAATCGTAGATATCATTATTACGTTAATGTTTTATTTTTTACTCTTTTAAAATATCTATAAAAAAATATAAATGACATAACTTTTTGTACATTATCGTATAACTCTATGAGGTATATATAATTTTGTAAGCATTCTGTTAATTTATATTCCTCTTTAAATTTTAAATCTTCATTTGTATGTTTTTGTTTTGTATTTCCAGCACTTTTTCTCAATAATATAATATAATTTTTTTTCAAAGATCTTTAAAATCCTCATATTTATAAATTTTTACACAAACTATGTGCAAATGTAGTTTTATTATTTTTTAAATACCTTTTGATAAAATTATTTTTTTCTCTAAACTGATTTTATTTAGCCTTGAATATTTTTATTTATTTTCTGACAATGCCATTTCATCTTTAAAGATTTTTCCATCTTTAGAATTAATTATTTGTTTGTTTGTTTCTTCTTCATTATATATAAAATATATCACAAAGTAAACGTCTGTATAATTAAACATATAATTGTATCTTAGATTTTTAAATATAGAATTATGGACTTATTTTACTAAGCATATTAAAAACATTTTCACGATTTACACATTTGGTAACTTGAGCAATTTTCAAAGTTTTAGTCACCCTGTTTTAATCTATAAATTTCTGTTACCACTGTATTTTTTTATTGCAATGTTGAATATAAGTTTGCAATTTTAAGGCGCTCATTAAAACCTGTGTTTGTTTTTAATAAAGTTTTAAATTACATTAAAAAACTCTCCATATAATTTTTATTTACTAATAAAGCGATCGATAAACCTCACAGTTTTCAAGAAAAATATAAGAAAAGTACTATGACGGTCACATCACCATTTTCTTATATTTCTTAACGTTTTACAACTTTGAATTAAAACCCTCGCTTATGATTTACTGATTGGAATCATTGATGATTTTGCTGCTTACAAAACAATAAAACCTTGTATGTAATAAAAAATAAAGCATAATTCAAATTTAAGTTTAACTATAAATGACCTTCTATAGTAAATATTATTTAAGCTTGATTTAAAGTCTTTCTACGTATCATGTATATATTTTTTATTAATTTACACACTCAAAAATTTTACTTTGTCAATTTTCTTTTATTCAAATTTTTTAATTAAAGTTATTCTACACCGCGAGACAATCAGTAATTAAAGTTAATATGTAAATGGGGAGCCTCTACCCCACTCTCAGTAAATCAGTAAAACATCATCAAAATTTATTTGAAAAAGTTGTATAAATAAATCTCTAAAAATTGCAATTATTTTGTATTTGTTTACATTTTACAACTTTTAACTATAACCCTTGCTTATGTTTTACTGATTGGAAGGTGGGATAATAGCCACCCACCATACATATACATGATAACTTTAATTACTAATCGTTAATGATTTGGCTGCTAAAATTATTAAGTAATAAAAAATAAAACAATATCAAATTTTAATTTTAAATATAAATTACCTTCTATAGCTAATTTTATCTAATTTAGATTCAAAGTCTGCCCACCCACAATGCATACAATTTTTACTAATTTACTCATTCAAATATTTTACTTTTTAATTTCATTTTTACCCAAAAGTTTTGTAATTAATTTTATTGGAAACTGCGGGACTATCAGTAATTGAAATTTATATGTATTTGTAGGGTGGGTGGTGATTCATACCCCTCCCTCAATCAGTAAAACATCATCAAAAATAATATGAAAAATTTGTTTGAATATAACTATTAAAATTTGCAGCAATGTTATGTTTACTTACGTTTAACAACTTTTAATTAAAATCCTCGGTTATGTTTTACTGACTGGAGGGTGGGTTAGAGAACACCTACTCACCCTACACATACATCATAACTTTAATTACTAATTACGGACGGATTCTAATAAAATAAAAAACGTGTTCAGTTTCTCATTCCCTTTAACTTTTTTTTTTAAAAGATATGTAATATGTTTCAAATTTAGAAAAATATCGGAAAAAAACAAATAAAAACGCCTCTAGTAAACATTTACTTCTGGTTTATGAATGTTTACCAAGGTATTAAGTTCCAGTTTTTATTGATAAAACCATAAGTTCCAAAAGCAGCTTTTGAGATACAGCGCCTACCGAGACCCACAGATACAAACATTTTCACTTTTCCTATATATATAGAGGAAGTATTGTTTTCGTGAAATGTTTTTAAAACTTTCGTTTAACCGAAATATCCCTCTTGAGATCCCCTGAGACCATTTCACTAATTTCTACAACAAAAATGTTTGGCTGTGTCGGTGGGCGCTGTATCTCAAAAACGAATTATCCTTTTCAGATTAAAGTTTAGACCTAAGGTTTTATCGTTAAAAACTGGAACTTAAAAGCTTTTGGTGAACATTCATACACATGAAATGTATATAACAAGTAATTACAATAAATCCAAAATTGAGCAAATTGTTGAGAATAGCCTTCTTATTTATTTATTTATTTATTTATTCATCTTTTCAAGAAAATTATAGGGAAAGTATTATGATGGCTTCATCATTATTTTGTTTAATGAAATTTTGAAATAGAAAACCTTCAAATAAATGTTAATTTAAACACAATCAATAAAACTAATGCAGCATTTTGAGGAGGCTAGTTTTCCTAATTATGTAATGGCCAATATCAGGAAACAGGCTTTGGATTCGCTCACTGCTATTCAGTCAAATGGCTGCCCTATTTCCACGAGTGCCAAGAATATGGTTGGTATTGCTCAAACAGGATCTGGAAAAACTTTTGTTTACATTCATTATTTATTGGTTTACATTTATTAGTTTCCCTTTCAGCTATTCTATATATCAACAATCAACAACTGATTTCACGTGGAGTCAGGCCTATATCTCTCGTACTTGCATCTATTCGTGAATTGGCTTAAAAAATCCAACAGGTTGTCCATGATTTTGGCAACAATTCGTATGTAAAAAAGACACATGCATTTCTGGAGATGCCCCGAAAGGATCACAAGCGAAATATTTAGAGAGGGAAGTAGAAATAGTTATGATAACACTAGATCATTTATTTCCTAGAAAAGGAAACATCAAACCTTTCTCGTTGAACTTATCTTCTCCTTGATGAAGCTGATCGTATTATAGACATTGATTTTGTGCCCCAACTTCGAAAAATTATAGAGCAATCAGGCCTGACAGGCCGACTATCACGTTATGTGCGACGTGATCAAAAGAAGCTAGGACTTCCTAAATGACTACATTAAAATTAACATTTTATCTCTGAAATTATCTGCTTAATATTCTACAAATTGTGGATGAAAAGGACATAGAAATTGATTTGGACACTAATCGCCCAGATAAAACCTGGTTGAAGGATTTGAAAACAATCTAACAAGAGTGTAAAATGGGTCTGATAACATATGAGAGTATTCCACAAACAACTGGCAAAGTATTAATTCATTGTAATATCATTCTCAACTAGTTGACCCTCATGTGGGTCCCAGGGCACGGGGATATTAAAGGCAACGAAGTGGCCGATGAACTCGTAAAAAGAGGTGCAAATGCCACTCCTATAGGACCAGAGCCGTTTTGCGCACAGAAGAGAGGTGGTGCAAAATGGGAAGTGGAGAGAAAACGCAAGCATTGGAACAATGTACCAGGTCTACTTCAATCAAAACGACTCATGAAACTCGATCACAGCCACAAGGTGCTTGAACTCACAAGGAACGAGCTAAGAAATTTCACCGGACTTATGGCAGGGCATACCATTTGTGGAAAATGGGAAAAGAGGAAAGTGGAAACTATAGATTATGTGATTCGGCAGATGAAACAACCGAGCACATATTATGCACTTGTGTCGCGATTGCTCACAAGCGACTTTCATACTTCGGTAGGGACCGATTATCCCACGAAGAAGTGAGCAATATCACCCCCAAGAAAGTTACCAGTTCATGGAGGACGTGGGACTGATTGGGAAGTGATTGGTTAAGGGTAGAACAATAGATCTTTTAGGTCGCAGTTTAAGAGAGGCTAACACACCTCATTAGTACCCAATGTTAACCTATAACCTATAATTCTGAAAGTTATGAAATTCCACTGGATCTTTGGCAATCACAACAACAAATCACTGAGCAAGATCAATTTCAACAACTGCAGAATGCATAGCAAACTGAACAACAAAGTAAATAGGGTGGGTGACGCCCCAACATTTACAATTTCAACAACTGCAAAATGCATGACTAAAGTGAACAACAAAGTGAAGAAGGTGGGTGGCGTCCCAACATTTACAAAGCTTGCGTTTTTTTATGAGAAATTAATCCTAAATTAGAAAAAAAACCTTTAAATTAACGAGTTTTCGAAGTTTATTGTTTTTTTTATATTTCTTAAGCTTTTTAATTTTTAAATATTGGTTTGATCGGGCTAATACTTGGTGAAACTCCATTATAAACTTTCTAATATAAAACACGTTTGTATTTGAGTTACTCCAGTTTATTCGGCAGATTATTCCTCTGTGTGGCGAAACAATTTTTGCAGTGTTTTCAAGAATAAATATGTTTAACTCAAAAATAAACGTGTTTCATTTTATAAAGTTTTAATATTTGACTTCTAGATTTTTATAATACGAGGGTAATTTTTATTGTCTATTACATTTTGCTAGTTTAAAAGTAAATAAAACCAACATATTTTCATAATTAATCTTTCTGAAGATGTCATGAGTTTGACGATCAAATCCAGCTGGTTTGTTTGTCTATATGCAGACCATATATTTGAATTAATCATCTGTAACCAATATATTTAAGTTTTGTAAAGAGTTATAAGAGTGATAGTTGATTGTCAAGGTACTTCTTTAGCAACTTTAGTATTCTTATGGTCATATGCGGTCGAAGATTACCATGGAATAAATAAACGGTACTAATGAGTAAGCAACGTCGATGATTCTGTAATGCATGCCGAAGTTCCTTCAATGATTCACAATATCGATCTTTATTTATTATTTTTCCTCGAGGCCTTTTCTATCCTAGGATATTTTATAGTGGAAACTACCTACTTAAAATTTTCTCGGTTTTATTGGACTATAAGCATCAGATTACTCAAAAGAGTGTAGCTGACTCTCTAACTCATAACCTATTGTAATTTGGTCCAAGAATGCTTCTCGTTTCTTGCTACAAGCCTCTAAAATAAGACAGAAAAGAAGCCATACGTTTTGTGATACGTTCCAGCGTTAGCATTCTTTGAACAAACTTGATACAAATCTTTGCACAATGCAAGTGATTGCTGACAATATCATAAAGAACGGATAAGCAGATAAAAAGATCATCTGTAATAAAACGCTCACATCAAAATTTTATTGGAAGAACACTTGGTTAGTAAATAGTATTAAATGAATCCTTCAAAAAAAAACTTTAAACTATTATTATCATATACTTAGTTTTATAAAGATTAATGATGATTAATTTAATTTTAATTTTAATAAGAAAAAAATAAAACAATAAAACTATTGATGAGAAATTTATTTCTCTTAGCATTACTGCACCCCTAGCTTGCATTATATTAACATTTTTGGGCTGTTATCTATCTTCAGACACGTGTTTCGCTGTTTCGCTGTATCGCAGTTCCTCAGTAAAGCTATGTCAAGATTTATGTTCGTCTTTTCTTGTGAAAGTAAAGATAAATGTATTTAAAAAAAATAGTAAATTTTGCTCACTTTCATGAAACGTTTAATAAACTATATTAGCAAAAATAAAAAGCCTGCTCTGAATATGATTGTTTGTAATATACTGTAAACTTGCTTATACAGTGCACGCCGCTTAATGTGATCACAACGGGACTCGGGACTTTTGATAACAATAACCGATTGATAATAATAGCCGAAAAAACCAAACTTTATTTTAAATAAAAATATATAATGTAACAAACTATAATAACGTAACTCTTAAGAAATTATTACTACACACAATATGTATTTTATTTAAAATTGAAACAAAATAAAAAACAAATTCATATTAAAAAAAACTCATCCAGCGTTGTTTGTCTCTGATTTTCGCGGAGCAAGTTATTAACGAAAATTTCATAGACGTAATGCGTCTGAAAATCAGATGACCTGTGCAAAACTTTCAGCGCTTTTCTCATTTCGCTAATTGTTGGGGGTTCCATGGCTCATGACGAAAACATTTCTAAGAAAAAAAATGATAACATAAACCGAAATCATGATTACTATAAACGAAAATTTTTGTATGTAGTATTACACGTCCGGCCCGTCCTTCGCAAAAGTGATAACAATATCCGATTGATAACATTATCCGTGATTCTAATAAACGGCGTCTACTGTATTTATAATACACAATAAATTGTGGTATTAAAAGCGTTTTATATTTTCTTGGTTATTTTTTATATATATATATAACAATAGATAAAACAAAGTCTAAACGTGTAGTATTTGAAATGTATATGTTAGTAGTAATTAACTAAAACAGAAAACAAATAAACGAAACTGACAATTGTTAACTTAGGCTTTTATCTACACATAACTTATAAGGCACATTGATGTAATTATAGTTCCAATCATGACAAGGTCATTATCAAACTTACAATTGAATTGATTATTCAAGTTCTTGATTAAAATATAAACCATAACAGTTATAATTTCAAGCATTGATTATTTCTATATTACAAAATGTTATAAACATAAGAATATAATTCGAGAAATATTAGTGTAAAATCCAAATCCCAACTTCTTGAAAATTGCTAAAGTTGTGCCAATTTACAAAAAGGGGTCGCAAACAGATATTGCAAATTATCGTCCAATTTCTCTAATAAACGTAATCTCAAAAATATACGAAAAATGTTTAATGAACCAACTGTGGGGGTACATTACCAAATATAAATGGATTCTGTGCAGGGAAGTCAACGGAAACAGCCAGCGTGGATTTACTAGAGGATGTGCATAAACATGTGGACTTAGGAATGTGTGTTGCCGGGTTATTTTTTGACCTTTCACGTGCATTCGACACTGTTAATTCCCAGTTTGTGTACGATAAACTTTGTGCTCTGGGTATTCGCGGTCATGTTGCTGAGCTGGTGCTATCATTCCTTTCTGGAAGAAAAATGTACACCTCAGTGAACGGAAATAAGTCAGAAGTGTTCAAGATCGACTCTGGTGTGGCACAAGGTTCTACATTTGGCTCCCTTATCTTTCTACTCTATATGAATGACATAGTCGAATATATAAGTAACGGATATATGGTCAATTTTGCTGATGACACTGCCATTATTGTTTCTGGCAAAACGCAAACTGAATTGTTAAACAAAATCAATACCGTAACAAATGAAATGACGGACTGGTGTAACAAAAATAACCTCCTCCTCAATGCAGATAAAACAATCAAACTTCAATTCTTTAATAGAAAACCACCAATAAGCCGCCTGCAAAATGGCGTATCAACAGTAAAATTTCTAGGATGTGTCGTTGACGAAAGGCTGTCGTGGAGTCAACATATTGACCATGTAGCGGCTAAGATGAACTGCGCTTATTATGCTATTCTAAAACTTAAAACCTCACTAACTACAACCTCGTTACTACATATGTATTACTCGTTAGCATACCCGCACTTAGCCTACAATATCACTGTATGGGGGAGAGCTGACATAACTAGACTAATTGTCTCCCAAAAACGAATAATTCGTTTGATATTTAATATAAAAAGAATGAATACTTGTAGAGACACATTCCGAGCACACAATATACTAACTTTGTCATGTATATTTATTTATAAATGTGCTGTTTACATGTATAACAACAAAGGACTATTCAAAAAAAAATAGAGATACTCATAAATATCCCACCAGAAACAATGACATATTAAGAGTTACACGCCATAATACAACTTTGTACGAGAAGTCGGGAAAATACTCATGTCTCATTATTTATAACAAATTACCAGATTTCATCAAAAACTTAGCTAAACTAACATCTTTCAAGAGACAATTAAAAAAGTTTCTAATCCTAAAGTGTTACTATACATTTAATGAATTCATGTCAGACGCAATGTGATTTTTAAAATTGTTTTTAACATTTTACTCTGTTGTCCTGTTATAAATGATTGTGATTAGTTTTTATATTGACAATTATGTATTTGTATGTGCGTATGTCTTATAATCTTATAATTTAAATGTAGCTTTACTATTTGACGTATACATCTACCAAATGTTATCTGTGCTATTCTGTACTTTACATTGTAAATGATAGCTAAGTAAGTAAATTAAATAATAAATAATAAAGATGAATCAAACCAGTTTAGAAAATATTTTTTGTTTTTCGTGGGCATTGATCTCATAATATATCATAAAGTTGAAATGACTAATAGATAAATATAGCAAATATTAAATTTCTTAGTATTATAATTGCTTTACTAATATATAATTAAAAGAAATAATTAAGGTCATACTAAATTATTTTCGCAATGACTAATTTGTACAAATAATTATATTTCTCCTGGTGGTTTAAACAGATTAATCATCATTAGCATTTCGTAAAATTGAATTTCTTTTTATATTTTTTTAGTTCTTAATTACTTTACTTATTCTTATAATATGTTTAATATATTTGATCAAATTATTTTCCAAACAAAATTACATGTTTTCTCTTTCTTCCGATTTAGATAAAAAATATCCTTATCCTTTCCCTTTGTGGGATTTTTTAGAATCATTTCAGTACTACATTTTCTTAACAGTTTAGAAAATGAGAAACTCTTCAAAAAATATTGTATATTTACTTCTAATAAAATCTTTAGATCTTAAGTTCAAATACGTTGTCGTCATAACTCTCGTAAGAACGTTAGAACATTCAGAAATCGAAATCTGTTCGAGAATTTTATTTTTCTTGTCTCTAAATTTTCAATAAAGCTAAAATTTGAATGGGAATACTTATTAATGTTGGATTTTATTTTCTAAAAGTTTGTTTAAAAAATGGATATATAAACTTAACAATTGTCATTTCCAAATTTATCTAAAGATTATATAAAATCAAATTTAAAAATATTTCATTGTTTTTATACATTTTCCATAAAATTAAAAATACATACATAACATCAACATTATTTTTACTGATTACACTTTTAAAATTTAAAAACTAAATAGAAAGTTTAATTTATAAGTTTAATATTTATATTATTCAATATTTAAAAAGTTTTGATTGAAATTTATATTTATCTTTTCACAAGAAAATTTATTTGTTTATGTAAATTATTATACTTTTTAGATAAATATATTTTTTATCAAATTATGCTAATATAAATAAGTTACTTATTTTAAATATCTTAAGTAGGTTTCCAATATTCTGCAAATTAAATAATCTAAAATATCTATTTTGAACACATCTTGCTTTATCATTTAATTAAATAAATTCGCCCTATTGTTTAATTAAATATTTTAATTAGTAAAAACTTTTTTTTTGTTTGGCTTATTTTTGCCATCCTCTATGGTTTTACTTTTAATTTTGTTCAATTAGTTTCCATGAGAAAAATTTAAAAATAAAAAACTAGCAATAAATAAATAAAAATACGTTTTAAGCATTCATAACATATATTTATTAATGAATACCATTTTAAAAGCTAGCATCACATTCCACCCTTCCAATGCCTGTGCGAAATCCCTATTTGAAAATATATAAATAATCCATAACGAGGATGCAAATCCGTTCTAATCTCGTAAGTATGGCATCGGAATCGAAAAAAATTCTCATGCTCCCATAGCAGCGCTTCTTCCTCCGGATAACGAACGGAAAGAATTACCTTAACAATGGGCGGAAGGGTTGTTCGCGATCGGCTTCAGTTATAGCATCACCCCTCGGAGAGATTTATAATATGCAAGGGTTGCATTAAGCGTAGCGTACCTGTGAGAACCTTTTGATTTATCGCCGTAGGACCGATTAAATAATGAAGCCGAACCGATAAGACGGTTTTTATTTGTCGGTCCAGATTTTTTCCTTCCCACCCCGGGCGTAATAAATGAATTGGTGCGGATGACAGCGTGGGCGGCTTAGCATGTTAGTGTTCGGACTCTCTTGAGTTTAAACGGGGGCGAAAGTGTTGGCAAAGTATGAAGGGCCTGCTGTATAATATTAATGACCGGTCATGGTGGGCCGTCGCCGCGGCCAGTGGTCGCGTGATGAATGACCCCTTTTTAGGATTAAAGATGACGATTTAATTACGCCGGAGACTTAAGATGGACAGCGCCACCCTCGAATCACGTCACCATGCTCGTGTCGAGCGAATGAGGGATGGAGATATCGATTTGCAAAATCACCACCTACTAGTTCGACGTAATATTCACTCGGGCCCGATTAGGGTTTTGATGTTACGAAGCAGAATTTTCAGCTGATTTATTCTGATTAAATTGATTACACTTTGTACATTTTTTTAAATATTATATTTATTATATTTATTTACATCTTTGGTCTTCTTTCTTAAATAACATAAATATAAAAAACAAATTACAAAAACATACGGAAAATATTATAAGAAGCACGGGCGGAGTTCATAATAAATTATGTTCCTCTACTCAAACCCTATTGGCATCATGATGTTGGAAAGTCAGCAATCTTCATCAATATCTGGAAGCTTCATTTATAAATTTAATTTTATAATAATCAGGAAATTAGATAATAGTTTGCAAAAGTGGTAATATTACAAAATTGCTTTTACTGGAGATAAATAAATATGCTTTATCTCTAAATCCAAATTTATTAAAATAGAGCAAAAGTTAAATTAATCTATTATTAATTTTATTATTTTCTACATAACTGAAATTAATTAAGCTACGAAAATAGCACCATATATTTTTTTAATTAATAACCAGAAAATTCAAATTTTACACAACCTAGCTGAAAAGATAGCCTACTCTAGCAGGCATCTGATCCCCACAGCTTTGCAGTTGCGACAGGACAATATAAGTATTAGTATAATATTATATTTGTCTTTACCATATAAGGTTTTGTTATAAAATAAAATTAACAAAAATTTATGACAAATATAGACATATAAAAATAATATAAATGTTGTCAGCATGCTAAAGGGCATAGTTCATTTGCATTAAATGTTGTTCCACACAAACCCATATCTCATTTTATTTGCTCTTAAAAAGTTAATAAACCAGCTTTAAGTATCGTTTAGTGTTGTTATTTTTATCCTGATTACGATATATGTTTTATAAACTTATCCAAGGTTAATTAAGCTTACTGCAAGTTTTAATTTATTAGTAGAATGTAAACCAGCTCATAGGATAAATAGCTGATATTTCAATGTCACTTTAATATTTCTAAAAATGTTGTTACAATGAGACTGATAGTTGATGATGTATGCAGATAAAATAAGGAAGCTAGTAGAGCTGTCAGCATGATAAATAACTCATTTAGAAGAAAGGCAGTTACCTACATCGTATAAATAGGAATCTGCCTTTTTGTCATTAGACATTACTTTACAACATATAAAAGGGTTCATTTGAATTAAAAGTTTTAAGGTTTTTGGATAATACGATAGAAATATTTTGGATTAAAAATCATCTTCTGAGTAGATTATTATACTACTTGAAAAGTATTAAACAAAAGAAGACGTAATATTACTGTTAGAGTGGAAATCGAAATTTGTGTTTAAAACGACTTTCGCCAATCATTTATTTTATTAATTTCATTTCAATAGCGTTAAACAGCCAAAAATTAAATTTCTAGGCATTGATTTATTAATTAATTGATTTTACATTACACCTTCACATAAAAAAATAATAACAATTAATATAAATTTACAAACTAGTACTTAACAATTTAAAGCAGGGAACATGCGGACGGAGTTCACGTAGTATTCTTCAAACTCATAATACTGAATGATGATATCCTCACCAGCAATGTATTTCGGAACTTTAGGCAATATTTTAGCCATTACTGGTATATTTTTGCTCTTTTTGTATGAGACTATTATGTTTTATGTTTCATGTCATTCCTAATCTAATCCCCTTATACAGTCCTTTACCCAACGTTGCAAATCAGCCAAATTTCTGTGGGTCCATAAATGACAGAATATATATAATTTATGAATAATATAACATAAAAACCCGTATTGCTTTTCGTTTATTATTTTATATTTTGTGAGGTAGCTAGTTAGTCTGGCTTTCAGCACTGTTTCGAATATTTTTGCTACATTTGAGATTTCAGATATTTGATGGTAATTTACGACCTCTTCTGTATCTCCGTTTTTATAGATTGGTACAATTATTAAATTGATTTGTTGTAAATATATTTTTTTAAGCAAGGAGTCCGAAGATAAATAAATAAATAAATAAATAGTTTGTTTAAACTATATGTAATTAGATATGAAAGTGGATTAGCTATTAACACAGCCAACTGTGTCAGTGTGTCAATTTTTATTTTATCGTAGCCAACGGTTTTCTATTAATTTAATAATTTCATATTATGAAGATGAAGATAGAATGTATTTTTTTGAAATTTTCTTTTTGGAATATAGTCTGCATTTATCTTAACCTTACTAGCCAAGGTTTTTCCCATTGTAGCAGAATGTTTATTGAATGTTTCAAGTGAGGTTTGTGCAAAATCATCTTTTATCATTTTTAATCTTATTAAAATTTACAACTTTTTTTGTGACTATGCAGTAATTTGTTCAACTGTTCTATAAATTTTCACTAGTTTTGTTATTTTTATAGATTGATTTTTATAATAGCCTGCTTTAGTTAATTTGATTAATTGCGTTAATTTGTTTCTTACTTTGATATAAGTTTCTCTTAGATCTGTGTTATGTGGATCTCTTTGTAATTGGATATAAATTTTGTTTTTATTATTAATTGATCATATTAAAACCTTGTGTTATCCATTCACTTCTTTTTTGTCATTATGTTTAATTTTGATGGTACACGTGTTTTCCTGTATTCCATTTATTAAGATGGTAATAAAGTTTTCTTTTGCAATTTCAACATTATTTTCATTAGTAATTGTATTCCATGAAACACATTATATTTGTTCTTTTATTTTTTTTATAAATAATGACAGTATAACATTTTTACCTTTTACAATTTCCATGTGCATATTTCTTGCGCATATTTCTGTTTGTTTTCTTTGTTAAACTTGAATTAGTTGTTTTAACGCTCTTAGATATTTACTTTGTTATTATAGGAGTGTTATGTAATTCTCCTTCCTCTACTTCTGTGGAAGCTCATGTTGGTCATCACATACATCGATATTTAAGTTAGGTATAGGGGGTACACTATTGTAATTAATATGTGCATTCCCTTCTTCTTGAACTGATGCAATTAATTGTAAAGCATTCATTATTAACAAATAATTGATTTTTTAAATGTACGCAGTAAGATATTTCTCCCTTGCATCTCGGAGTTGTTTTCGAAGAATTTTATTTCGTTGCATTTCTTTATTCGTAAAGTCGTTATTTATTAATATAGATGACACTATAAGATTACTAGCGTTATCAAAAACTAATTTCTTCCTGCGGTTCCTAGTAAATTCTACTTTTCCAACTTTTTTTCCTACACGGTATACATATATATACAATGAAAAATCTTCGAATGTAGTGTATTTCTATTTAAGGACTCGTTATTATTATCTAGGATATTGAAAAGTAGTAAATTATTTTTGCGACTATGTCTCTCAAGATAATTAATTCGAGGTTTTAGTTCCTGGTTTTCTAATTGAACGCCCTCTATAATTGCGTCATATGATGTCACTTTATCTTTCAATGCCTGTATTATATTATTTAATTCAAAAATGTAAGTATTTAATAATAATAATAATAAATTTATTCATGTTAATAACATCAGTTTTACACATGTCAAAAAAATAGCATACAATGTTAATAGTTACAGGAACATATACAAAAAAATAAAAGTTACATTCAAGCTTAACATTTAAAGAATACATTAAGATAATAAAAATAATAATAGTACAGAGAATAGTTACTAAAACATATAAAATCAAAAATTAAAGTTACATTAAAGTTTAACATTTAAAAAATACATTAAGATAATAAACATAGTAATACTACAGAAAAGAAACATACATAAAATAAATGAATTCGTTTCTGTACGATATTACATATACATATTCTACAGCAAAAATTTGTCCCAAGATTCATAAATACATAGACTCCTTTAAATTATATCATCATATCCAAGAAAATCATATATGCTATAGGGAGCTTTCTTAATTAGATATTGTTTTACTTTAAGTTTATATGAGTTCATTTGTAAATTTCTAGTTTCTACTGTTAATTTGTTATAAAATTTTAACGCGTAGTAATTTGGTCCTGTTTTTGATTTTTTTAGCCTAAACTTTTTAGAGTATAAATTAATTCTAGTTCTGATGTGATGGTTATGATGCTCATGTGTATGATAATACCCTATATGTGATTTTATATATAACATAGCAGACATTCTAATATATAAATGACGGGAAATGTAAGTATGTTTTCCGTCACAAATACCTGTTTACAGTCACTTTCATATGATAATTTTGCAATAATTCGGACTGCTTGACGTTGTAGTCCAAATATGCGATGCCTAGAGAATGAATGACCCCACAGAATTATTCCGTATCGAATTCTGGACTCAAATAATGTATGGTATGCCATTAAAAGTTGCTTATGTCCAACTCTTTTCGCCATTTCTGGAAGAGAAAATGTGTTTTTTTGCTAGAATTTTAGCTAAAGCATTTCCAAGTTCATCCCACTTGAGTGTTGGGTCCAATTTTACCCTAAGAAAACCAATAGATGTGTCACACATTAATATGTGCGGTTTTAATGTGAATATAATTTTCTTTGTTTTTGATTCATTCAAGACAAGACTATTGTTTAAATACCATGCAGAGACTCGATTTAAGGAGTCTTGATTTTGTCTGTCAGCATTTTCTACTACAGTATCAGTATTTAGAACTGTGTCGTCATCTGCAAAAAGAATTGTTTTACTGAGCTCAATTTCCTATGGTAAATCATTTATATATATGATGAATAATATTATGCCTAATATAGACCCCCGAGGAACACCTGTTGTAAGTTTAAGAATAGAGATTGTTTATTATGAAACAACTTGTTCTTTGACGTTTAAATATGATCTTACTAGTTTAAAATTTTGTTCATCGAAGCCATACGCATTAAGTTTTGATACTAGCATATTATGACATACACTGCCAAGGCTTTTGACAAATCAATAAATGAACCGACACAATATTGTTTATTTTCATAACTGTCTGTGATTTTGTTTGTAATTGATACCAATGCCTCCATTGTCGAGTGGCCTGAACGGAATCCAAATTGATTGTTATGGAATAAGTTGTTTTTTCAAAATAATCAACCATTTGGTCCTTTAATATATTTTCAATAATCTTGGATATTATGGGCAGCAGAGATATTGGCCGATAGTTACTTTTGTCATTTTGTCGCCTTTTTTGTATACAGGAATTACCTTAGCAATTTTTAGTGCTTGTGGGAGTATCCCAGATTGTATGACAATATTTATTAGTTGCGTTAATGGATATACAATTATATGTTTGATGCTTTTTATTATATCTATGGTAATTCCATATATATCGCTACTACGCATATTGTTTACATTTGTAATTGCATCCATAACCTTAATATACGTTGTTTCTACAAATTTAAACTTGTTTTTTAATGTATTATTTATTGGTGTATAGTTGTCAGACGGGGTACAATTTTTACGCAACTCTTCAGCTACATTTACAAATAACTCGTTTAGCTTATCACAGTTTATGTTAATATCGTACAATGGATTTTTTTCTGGTCTGTAGTAGTTTATAACTTTCTGAGCTGCACGTTGCTTATTTTTGGATGACGTTATGTAACTATTATTTGCAGTAATTATATTTTGTGATATTGACATTTTATATTGATGACGGTAATCATCCCTTAAGGCCTTTGTGTCAGATGTTGGATATTTTTTATACCATTCGTCTATAAACTTCATTCTCTCCCGCATATTTCTCAGTTCTTTGCAAAACCAAAACAAGTTTTGTTAATTTTGACAGTTTTTTTGTTTTATTTTTATTGGAGAAGAAACACTTATATTTTCACTAATTATACTATGAAATATATTGAATTTCTCATGTATATCAATATTATCACTGTTAACGAAATCCCATTTTGTAACATATATTCAATTATAAAATTTAATTTTCCCCTATTCGGTAATTGGCCGAATTTGAGTGATATCTTTTCCTGTTTTTGTATCTTTTACAGTTAGTGTCAAACTAATTCCTAGGTGGTCAGAGAACGCAGTATCTAAAATTTCTACATTTAATAAATCATTGTCAATATTTGTGAAAATATTGTCAAGACAGTTTTGTTTACGACTGTTGTTAAATACACATTTAGTCAGGCCGTAAGTAAGAAGACAGTCAGTTATATGTTGCTCACGACTATCATTGGAATTAAAATGAATATTGAAGTCACCTCCCAGAACAATGTTAATTTTGGATTTAATTGGTCAAGTAAAGACAATAAAGTGTTTATGAATATTGAGAAATGCGTAAGTACTTATTATAAACATATATTACATTTGTAACGCTTACAATCGTAGAGTTGGCTGTTTGTAATATTCTCAGTTACTTTCGGTGTACACATCGAAGGATAAGGGGTTTTGCTTAAAAGAAATACATTTTAAGTGCATGCCATTTTCCGATTAAAAACAAGAGGTCGAGTCATTTTTGGTAAGACAAATTCCAATTGCTTCAAACCTTGAATTTGACACATGAGGGAATTTGTCAATGTAATAAATGGTAATTGACTGTAAAAGAGTATTCCATTCGGGCAGGAATCGAACTACTAGGCTACGACGGCGTATAATAATATAGTTTTTCACATACTAAATAGAAATTTCCGCATCCAAAATCGTTGAGAAAAGTAACACTTTTCTGCATAGCAACACTTTTCCGCACTGATACCCTTTTTCGCACTACTTTTATTTACTATTAATCAATATCAGTGTCAGTTACATACATGAAGTAATATATACAACACACGTACTATCGGTAATTATAACCTAACACCTTTATAATTGATGTTATATGCAGTATGTGAAAAAGTAGCGTGTACAACGCATAGGAAATGCGCTGTTCCGCACTCGAGTAGGAACTTGATGCACTCAACATCCTACTCTCGTGCGGAAAAGCGTAACATTTCCACACTTGTTGTACAAATAACTATTATAATTATCTACGAAGCATGATCAATATTTAGTACTAGCTTTTCTGACTTATCTAAATCATTAAACTCTCCCTAATAAAGTCTTATTATTAATGCTGAACTTTCACCATTTAAATGCTAATTATTATGATTTGGTAATAACTTATCCTTTCATACTTAATTTTAGTTAAAAACTACCAATATTACATGATGTACTATCATATATTATGTACCACAAACATCGATCTTCAATAAATTTACTTATTGATGATTGAAAGGTTTTGAAACCTTTGAACAAGCATCTGTTGAACCTAACATGAATAGATTAGTATTTATTAAATTTTTAATTACAATAAGCTATAATGTAATTTGTCACAAACAATTACAAAAAAATACTTTAAAACTTAGTGGCAATACTGAATATGACAAGTGTGTTTTTTTTTTCTTTTAATATCAACTTTGTAGGATGTTTCTTCTAATTTGGCTTGCAGCTCTCAATCCAGTACATGTTTTTTTCTTTTTTCCTTTAAATGTTATATTCATAATGTATTGGTGGTGGAGTTATGCATTATTTTTTGAATAAAAAATATTATTATCATTATTTATTTTAGTCAAGCATTTCGCTATTCACTGGTTAAAAATAGAACTAGTATATAGAAAAAAAAATCAATTGTATTTAAATGCTTGACCTTAAATCAAATAATAATTTCTACGTTGTAGAATGTAATTCAATATTTGTTGAGGTATTAGCCAGAGAAGTAGTTGTTTCAATAAGTGATTTATTCCGTAGCCTTGTTTATTATTATTTATTTAAATATATATTCAAATAACGGAATCGGCGAGGATGATGTAAAATTAGAAAATGCTGTTAAAAGTTGTACACTTTTCAGTTATCTGAAAATATTGAAACATAACTTAACAAATGCAAATAATTATTTCAATTTGAAAATTTAGTTCAATCAGGAAAGTAACCTAATAAGTATCGAAGCTATTAAAAGTTACAAAAATTACCAATCTTGAACATTAAGTAGATATTAAGAATACCACTTTAAATTTAAAGTGGTATAAAAAAGTAAAAGTGTTTTCTTTATTCTTAATATTAAAATGTAAACACCGTTAAGATTCAAGAATTAAGTAGATACTTTATTAAAACTTTTGGTTTTATTAAAATTTTGGTTGATTGGTTTTATAATGCGTATAATGTATAATGTATTAAGTATTTTGTTCAAAACATTTGTTTTGAGTAAAATGTATAGTGCTATAATTTGGACGCCTATGTATATTAAATATATTAATATGCTAGAAAATGTGCAGAAAAATGTTTTCATTATTTATACTTTAAAAAATACCACGTATATATTTTTGATATTCCTTATGCTAAATTATTGATTGAATTCGATTTTATTTCAATTGCTCAAAGACATATTTATATCGGTTTATGCTTTTGTAATAAATAGTTCACTATAAAATCGATGATCAAAGAATTTTAAACATGTTCATTTTTCAAGATTTTGTGAAAACCACTTGTACATTTATCACGCCTATACGATAACTATGTAAATGTACTGGACATATTTACTTCGCCACTTTTTAAATTTAAGAGTGACCTCATGAACCATTTAAAATCTTTATGTTAATGTATATTTATAGATTCAAAGATGAGTGAAACGAAAAAAACTGCAGAAATTGATAGACTGAAAGCAAAAATTTGGAAGCAGAAAAGAAACAAAAATTATAATATTTTGGACATATCATGCAGGGGGAAAAATACTCTATTCTACAATTGATCATGCAAGGAAAAATATATGGTAAAATATCAAGTGGGCGACGAAGAACTTCCTGGTTCAAATACCTACGAGAGTGGTATGGACATCTACCGAACTATTTAGAGCTGCTGTATCTAAAGTGAAAATTGCCATAATGATAGCTAACCTCCTAGTGGAGGTTAGCACCCTAAGAAGAAGACAAATATGAATACGGGAAGCTAAGAAAGAGCTTACGCGAATATAGACAAATAAAGTAGATTTTGGAAATCTATATTAGACCATGACCGTAGTGAAGAATCGACCAAAAGTGGATAAAAGTGTATGAAGAAATGAAGATTGTAGCTAAAATGCAAAACTAATCTTGAAGATAAATTAGGATATACATGGGATTGATACAGTATTGTTCGTTAATTCCTTTGTTAATCAATCAAGTAATGAAAACGTAATAAGGAAGAAGTAGTGAATGAGATTTACGAATAAGGAAGGGAACAGTGAAAGAACTAGAATAGAAAGGTAATTGTGAGAATTAACATGTTTAGGCTTTTGTGAGTTATTTTATGTGAGACCGATTATAATGTATGGTGTTGAAGTATGAGGAACAAATTAAAATGAGTGTATAGGGAGAGAGAAAGAGAGCAAATATTTTTGCTGGGTACATTCTATTTCACCATTTCGGGAAATAAAGTTAATATGCGAGTAATGCAATTGAGAGAGTGGTGAATTGTGAGATGAATGGGTCTAGACTAGGGAAAGAGAGAAAATGGAATCTATATGGAAAAAAATGTATTAAATGGTGGTAGTATGTAGTGAAATAATGGTTAGAGCCTGGAGTAAATATAACGAGTAAAAGAAAAGCAGAAAGAAGGGGAATCTCATGAAAGGAAATAATATACTACAAAAACTGATTATAATGATTTAAAAGGTGCCAGATTCATCAAAAATTGGCAAAGTATTTCTAAGTAAAGAGAAAAATATCACCTTGGCAAAAGCTATTTGGACCAGAAGAGTGAATTAATGGATGAGTTTGGAAGAAGCAAAGGAATAGAAATTTGCCAGATTATAATTGAAGTATGAGCTTAGAAGGGTGGAAATTATAAACTTAATTAAATTAAATTGTAGTCTTTAGTATTTAGTCTTTATTATTCAATTTTTCTGCTTACAAAATTAAATTATTTTAAGAAAACGTCAATCAAATTGACATATAATTACCACATTAGGGACAAAAATGCCTGGATTTAAGGCAAAAATACATCTAAATATTGGTTTTTGGTGCGTTCCAGTTCGACATGGGCGTCCGCAGACGAATTTCGAGGTACGAGTGGAAGATAATCCAAGATGAATTCAATGCCTAGTTCTCGTGCAGTCTAAATTATGTAATTAATATTATTTATATTTTTTGTATGTGTTAGGCTTTTTTGTTAACACATAATTAAATAAATGAAATAAATAAATAAACAAAATATTTAAAATACATAAATTTCAAATAAAATAATATGATTTAGGTCACAGCCGGAGTTTACTGTTTCCCAATGGTCTTCCACTCAAACCCTCATCCTTAAACAAACAAGATTTACATCTCTGCCATTTTTGAAGTTTTCTAGAATTATAATTCAACGCATATGCTGCAGTTTGTCCCTTCTGCGGGATATTTTAGACATTATAGTATTATGTCATTTTAACATACTAATAATTGATTTATTATTAAGTCAGTAAAGGTATTTTGGAAATTTCGAGTTAGTAGAGTTTAAATAAATATTATTCATTTTTTAATTGAAGATTGGACACATGACTCGTATATTCTTTCAGAAGAGAACTATTTTTATAAATTTAGTATAATTGACTTTATGTGAAGAAATGCGAAATAAAAAACTCATCAAAATTTTGAAGAATATCTAAATTATGCATATATGTTTTAGTAATATTTAAATTTAATGTTAAATATTATTCTTTTATTATTATTTAAAACGCCGCTGGTTGACGCATACGTTTGCAACTAAACTATCGTTAGCGGGAGTGCGGCATTACTAGACGGTGTCAGCAATTGAATGGATAACCGATATCATTCGTTGTTGGGTTACAATTAATGCTGTTTTAGAGTGACGGGGATAACCTTTTAAAGTAACAAGCTTATTTACATACACACACAAATACACAAATAACACAGCAGAAGAACTACGCGGTCGATATCCAAACACCACTACTACTACAATACATTTATCATTCCATTTTAGTAGGATGCAATTAAAAATAATTAAATACGTAATGTAAATTATCTGTCGTTGTACAGATAAAACAGGAAATTATTACTTAACAGAAAAAAACGGAAAGGGTATCGTTTTCGATTGGCACTAATTCCATAATTAAATAAAGCTTATGATGTCGAATGTCGTGACCAAGGGTCAAGCGTGTGCCAAGTACGTACAAATGAAGGGGTGCGTCTTGGCGAGGAGTGATGAATAAAAAATTGGGGACGTCCAAAGGGTGCGAAGGACCGCCGGAGAGAGGTCGGAGTTCAGACTGACCACTGGTCAAGCATAATGACCATATTAAGTCTTCAGGTGGGGCGGGGAGGTGGCCCTCCTTATTCGCTCAGCATCACTTTTCGATTTATGGTAATTGCGGCAATTGTAAGGGATTGATCTTATCTGGAGGGTGCCCGGCCCAATTTGTATTTATAATTAATTATTGCCTGTAAAAAAAAGAGAGAGAGCGCGCGCAAAGGGGTGCATATTTAATCGGCCCATCTGCATATAGATAATTGATAAGGCTAGTTGCGGCAATCGGTTTCTGAATTTATGTGCCGCAAGGACAGAAAATATACAATTACCAAAACGGACGTTTCGCAGTTTTGCATTTTAACCGAAAAATTATTCCGGTTCTTTTAACATATTTATAAATTTACATTCACAAAATGTTACCCCTCTATAAAAATTACATTACAAGTAATTACTCGTGTAGACATCTATCAAGTTTGTCACTCATAGTTGAGCAGTAACAAATACAGTTAACATATTTTAATTATATATAATATTAATTTAATATTTATAAGTATTTTTCAGTCATATTCTTCTAAAACTCTTTTTGTTATAATATCGCAATGGCAAATTTAACGTATTTATTTATTATTATTACTTTATCAAACTTGCTATATATGTTTTTAGATTACCACATATTCTAAAACCAATTAGAAGAATTAAATTAAATGAAACTTCACATAGATAATAATCCAATAAGGCCAGTAGTCTCGTACATAAAATTACCGTTTTTTAAAAACTGCACATATTGGTGGAGATATGTCGATGATATCCTAATAGCATTTACAGGCACAGATAGACAATTAAATACTTTTTTAAACAATTTAAACCAACAACACAATAAAATTAAATTCACAATTGAAACCGGAATAGATAAATCAATCAATTTTTTTAGATGTGACTATTACAAACGTACAAAACAAACACGACTTTGCAATTTATCACAAACCTACACACACAGATAGTACAATAAAGCATTCCGATCGATGATACATCGACTTTTATCGATACCAATGTCGACAGAAAATTATAAAAAAGAAGTAAATACAATATATTACATAGCAGTTAAAAATGGCTACAACAAAACAATAATTAACAAACTAATAAAACAAAAACAAACCAATATTATCAGTAATCTTATATTCCCACTTCAATCAGAACCAAAAAACAATTTCTCTACAATAACATTCAATGCCCCATTAAGCGAAAGAATAGCAAGCAATCTTAAAAAACTTAACTTCAACATAGCACACAAAACCCGTAATAGCTTATCAAATATAATCAAAAACAACAAAGATAAAGTAGTCAAAAACAGGGAAAGTGGAGTCTATTTACTAAAATGTATGAATTGCCCGAAAATTTACGTAAGCCAAATCGGACGTGCATTCGAGGACCGAATCAATGAACATCACAAATGTTTCAGTCACCAAAAAACATCGTCAACGTAAGCAAACCATCTCCTAGCAGAAAACCACACATTCAACCCAGACTTCCAGATTCTACATAAAGAAAGAAAAGGACAAAAACTAAACCTATTAGAAAATTTGGAAATTAATCGATATCTACACACCTGCCATCTACTGAACGAACAAACGGAATTGTCAAATTCCCCTCTACTAAAAATATTTTCACCCCGCCAACCTGAAATAATATATAAGAAACAATGTATATTTAATTTGTATATTTACTTCACCCGAAGAAGCCTCAGTGTGGCGAAACATGTAGTGTTTAATAAACCAATATTTGAAAATCAAACAATTGCGTTATCTCATTATTAATTAGAAAAACCTTTGAGGATATTTAAAATATCCTAAAATTTTTTAAAACAAGAATTTATTAAATAATTTTAAAAAAATCTAAAAAAAACATGAGTATTTTAAATAGAGACTAAAAGTACATGTAAAGAAATTAAAAATTAATCTGATCACAATATACACTTGCAGTTACTACGCTAATGTGAGAAATGATGTTTTCATAAAATTATTTACATTTCGTAAATAAATGACCGTTCAAAAAGTACGGGTAGGGGGTTTGGGAGGTGATAGTCGGCTTGTTGACCGAGTATTTAGGTTAAGAAATAAATGATTTTATTTGTAAAGATAGTGTGAATAGTTTTTAGTTATTAACCTATTAGTAAAACTGTATCTGTATATACTATTCCAACCTGCTTCTTTGAGCTTATGTTATATTCGCTGAAATTTACGGATACCATTATTATCGCGTAGGCGGGAGTTTTGCACTTTCTCAATTCTGGATAAAGTAACCTTATTTAGAGTTGATGATAGAGTGTTGAACAGTATGCAAAATGTGAAAGAACAGAAGCATTGCTCTAAGTAATCTTAGCTTTCACAAGGGGACAAAAACGTAGAGGGTATATATTTTTTAAAATTCTGCTATGATAGATTGGCCACCTCATTGTTTACACACATGATTCTTATCGAACAAAAGAAATGTGGATTTAGTAGGGTTTAAAGTTAAATACAATATGCAGGAATAATCAAAATTTTTCTGCAAGTCAGCATTTACACAAGCTTCAACTGCATGTGTTGACTCAGGTTTGGAAAGAAAAATAAAGTTGAGTGTCATCTGCATACATATGTCCTGTACCAAACTGAAGTTGACTTAATATGGCAGAATTATAAATAGAAAAGAGAAGTGGCCCAAGTACAGATCCTTGAGGAACACACTATGAAAGATCATTAAGTTAGGCCTAAGGTTATCAAGTTGAAAACTATGCTTTCGTTCTGATAAATAATTACTTAAAAGAGAAATTGCTGTTTCGTTAAGTTGTATTTAAAAATTAAATTTAATGTAATGTAGAATCAAAATTGTTAAATTATTAATTTCCGTAGCTGTTTTAATATCGTCAGTAATTTTCATTAACGTTATTTCACAACGCCCCACGTCTAAATTCAGACTGATATTTTGTATTGAAGTAATTTCCCATATAATGTATATTATCCAACGGTATATTATTCAAATCTGTTTGAAATTCAGTAATATTAATATTATGACAATCGCTAAATATGTATGGTTGTTCATCAATTAATTCCAAATTATATTTTATGACACAATCTACCATATCATGATCAGATAATTAACAGTCAATTACGCTTTGATCAACGACATCCTTCGTCGCCAAAAAAACGGACTCTCACCGAAAAACATTCAATCATTAATATTATATTATTATATTATTATATGTTTGCATTTTAACGCACAATCTATCAATTCTATCAAATAAGATTGAGGAAATACTTTGTGACACAAATGAGAATTTCTTACTATTTTGTTTAAGTGAACTTTGGCTTACAAGAGATGAAACTGAAGCGTTACATATAGAAAATTTAAATATGGCCTGTCATTATTCTCGTGGAGTTATGATAATGATCCGAAATGATATGGACTATAAGACACTCGATTCATTTGTGTTTGAAAAAGACTGAAATTTCCGGTATAATGTTACACAATATAATTTTAGTAGCTTCCTCGAAATTTTAAATTTTAGATTTCTTATTGGAAGGCTTATGCAGTATTAGAAAAACAATATATTTAGTTGCCAACTTCAACGTTAGATTTAATTCAAATGATCCTAATAAAACTGCATTGACTTATTTGCTTACAAGTTATGGATTGAAACTAATGGTTGAATTTCTAACGAGACTAAATAACTGCATAGATAATATATGTACAAATGGAATACATTCCGTTAAACCATTTCATACAGGTATATAAGACAACTTTGAAATTAAATTTACAAGTTTTTTCTAAAATTTTAGAAAAATATTAAAAATGTAATTTATAGAATATTTGGAAAAGCATAATTTACTAAGTAATAGACAATATGGATCTAGAAAGGGATTATATATGACTGATGCCATCTTAAGATTTAGCAAACAATGATTGTTTTGAAAAAGGACTAGAGGCAACAACACATTCCTAGATTTGTCAAAAGCATTTGGCTGAGTGTCTCATTCCATCAAGAAATTGTACTGGTATAATTTACATCCGGAGAGCATTAAAATAATATCATCCTATCTAGCAGGGCAAACTCAATGCACAGTGTTTAATTCGACAATATCATCTTCTGTTAAAATTATCCCCGGTGTCCCACAGGGCTCGATCCTTGGACCACTATTAGTTTTGATATTTATCAACGATTTCCCGGATTATATTCCTTCAGTCGAAGTAATTCATTTTGATACGACTTTTACCAATTCTAAACAAACACAGTATGACGTCAACGCCCTGTGAATAGTTTGATAATAACCGGCTAAAACAATACAGAGAAAACTAAAGTACTAAATTTCTTGGCATACACATCTAAATTGGTCAAATGAAGGTGATAAGCCTGCTAATAAACTGGCGGAAAACTTATATGCATTAAGGAATATTGCAACTCAAGTACCTAATAAAGTACTTCGTCAATATTACTTTTCCCACTCCCAAATCCACATACAATATGTATGTATTCCGAGAATTTAATGTTTTAAGACTTCCAAATCTACATATTGGCATGCTTAAATTCCGTACAATAACACATAGACCAATATTTAACCCAAGCGATTTTCACAGTTATACAATCAGGCATAGAAATAACCTCAAACAAAATAATATTGGTCTATCTATAGCTCAAACTGGCACTAGGTACTACGCTATTAAATTCTTTAATTCGCTTTCAAAATCTATTCGCGAGCTGCCCTTACCAGTATTTTGGGCAAGATTGCATATCTCTCTTATTCAGAAGGTATATTATAACTAGGATGATTAGCTGACATCAAGTCACCTATATACCAATAATGTTATAATGTGTTTTAATATTTGATTGATTTACTCTTATATTTAACATTTTACATTGCTTTTATTACTTGGCCTAGATTTTAAGTTTTAGTGTACGTAATAATAGATGATAAGGTCTTTATTTTATATATTTAAATTGTATTTCTTAATTAGACTTTTATCCATAAGGTTAAGATTTCAACTATTTTCTTTATTTGTGATTGTTGACATTTGAAGTATTTTAGCTTAAATTGTATATTCTAATTATTCTAAAAGCAAGTGTAAGGCAGTAGCCTGTTAGCACAATAAATAAATATTATTATAAGAAGAGATAATAACGTGCTAGTAAGGCGGGTTGGTTCATTAATTATTTGAATTAAATCAAGGGTTTCTATTGCATCCAAAGTAACGAGCGAACTCAGCTCAGATTTTAATAAATCAATATTTAAATCACCAGAAAATATTATGTTTTCGCTGTAAGGAATACAATAAGATATTATGTTTTCAAGTTAAGATAAGAAATAGGGTACATTCTGGTGTGGTGTTCTGTAAACAGCAGATACGATGATATCAAAAAAATTAACAAATAATTTAAAAATATGAAAAAAATTGGTAAATCTACAACAATGAGTTTTACTAATACTACAAAAAATCACTTGTTAAAAGCTAAAAGCACTACCTACTTCTCTGGCTAGTACCTTGACAGAATAATACAAAATTTAAATCCAAATATTAATCACAATTTGCAAATTATTTAAACGCAATTTAAATTCTAATCAAAATAAAAAAAATGTAAATTTTAGTTAGAATTTTAGTCAATAATCCGCCTAAATGAAACTCTTTACATTTGCAATACCCACTCAGATTTCAACCTTAAATGCAGAAAGATCCGCACTCCATCCCTTACTAAATTCAGGCACCCAAATATTCCTTCTTAATCCATCCAATGAATTATTATACAAATTTACCCAAATATATCCTATCATCCAACATGCATAATCCATCGGTAAATGCTTGGCTACCTTACAACCTAACCATCCTTAAAAATACTGTATTCCATGTAATCATAAAATCCCCTCAAAATACAAAAATCTTAGAAGCACTCTTCACTAGAAATATATTTTTTTAAGTTACGTGAAGATTATTATGTAGTATAATATATTGTAATTAAAGTTTATCACTTTCTTCACAAAATTGTTTTTATTGACCAAATGTACATTTCGAACACGAAGTGTTCCTTATCAATAGTTAAATGACATTGAAAAAAAATATAATAAATACAAAAGTCAAGAAAGTTGGGCGACTTAATTACTATGATTAATTAAATAAAAATAATTTAAAAGGTATGGTTTACAAACCGAAAAAGGTTTACAATACTGTTAATTTGGACAAAATGCATGTATTAATGTATTAGTTCTAGTAGTGCATTATTTAATTGACTTAAATCAAAATTAAGTAATCTGTTTTCATGCTTTTTAATTTATTTTTGATAAGAAACACTTCGTGTTCAAAATGTACAGCTGGTCAATAAAAACAATTTTGTGAAGAAAGTGATAATACTTTAATTACAATATACTACATAATAATATTCACGTAACTTAAAAAAATATATATATTTCTACAACAAAAATGGCATCCTGGTCAACTGAGTTCAACAAATTCTTTCAAATCAAAACCAAGATTAAACTAATTAGTCCCGACATATACTCTATTGGGCCAGTATTTAAAGAAGAATATAGTTCCCAATTTTGTCTTCAACAAAACCCGAAAACTCTTGACGATTCATCCGAAATTAGTGTCTTACATAAAAAACGTGTAAATCCAATCTCAAAAAAATATATCCTTCATTATGTGGTAAAATTATAAAGAAGTCATGGGCAATTTAAAAGAAGTTCAAACTTTTTAATCAACAACACACAACAGCACGACGAGAAGACACCAACTTATCAATTCCTCAGATATTAGTGCACAACAAAAGTGAAATATCCTTTTCTAATCAAGAAATAAACCTACTTAAGACAGGTTTAAAATATACCATTGAGCCCAAGATCACCCCGATGGAGGACATTATCAACGACGTCGAAAACGCCACCACACTACTAAACCAGGACGAAGGTATCAGCTTCCGTCAAATGGCCAAGGAGATGTTATTAAAGACGAAGAATATGACCCGAAAAAATAACAAGAATAATCAAGATTACACCACTCTTAGGTCACGAAAACAGAAAGATCGCTATTATCTCAAATCTGATAAAGGTAACGATATAGTGATTGTTGATAAACCCAGTTACTTAAAAAGTGTCAATTTATTATTAGAATCAGGTCCTTACATTTTAGTTAATAAAAGTCCCCTCGATAATTATGTGAAAAAGATCAATAATTTGTTAAAAAATCCAACATCTTTAATTGACCAAAAAACTTCTTGAAAACTCAAAATAAAAAATCCAAAATTGCCACGTTTGTATTATTTACCGAAAATCCATAAACCAGGGAATAGATATAGACCTATGGTATCTAAAATCAATTCACCCAGTTATAAAATTGCAAAGTGTCTTGTACAAACATTTAATAATTTAAAAATTCAAAATGAATTATCTGTAAAAAAATTCGATTCATCTAATACAACTACTAAATAACACAAAACTTAACCCAGATGAAATTTTAGTATCGTTTGACGTAGAATCTCTTTTTCCTAACGTTCCAATTAATGAAAGTATTAAGATTCTACACAATATTTTAAAAGAAAATTCAGTCCTCGTTAGATATAAAACAATACATTGAACTAACAAAAATGGTCATGGAATGTAATACCTTTGAATTCAACAATAGATACAATAAACAAATCTTTGGTACAGCTATGGGTAATCGCTTATCCCCCTTCTTAGTCATAATTTCCTCAATAAGTTAGAAAAACAAACTAAAAACCTGATACTGATACTTCCCTCGCATATGGTACCGTTATGTAGGTATAGTCAAAAAAAAAACTGATAACATAGATAATTTAGTATCAGCACTAAATAACCAATACGAATCAATAAATTTCACTGTTGAGTTAGAAAATAATAATAAACTTCCTTTTCTCGATTTAATTATTAGTAAAGTTAACAATAGTTTAGAATTTGATATACATATAAAGGGCACACATACTTTTAATTATATCCATGCAGACTGTAACAGTCCATGGAAACATAAAAAGGCAGCTTTTCATTCAATGATTTACAGAACAATTAACATACCATTATCCAAATATAATAGAGAAAAAGAAATTAATCTAATTTTACAAATAGCAGAATCACTTAATTATAACAAAAATACCATTAAATAATTAATAAACAAACATTAATACAAACACAGAATAAAATCTACAACTTGTTTAAACCAAATTAATGAATATACACAAAAGAAATATTGTAGATTAATTTATGTAACAACGTTAGAAAATAAATTCAAGAAATTGTATAAAAAATTCAACCTCTACCCTGCCCTTTACACAAACACACAATTAAAAACATTTTTAGGCAATACAATATACAATAAATTGCAACCAATCCGACAAAATTTACTTAGAACAAAAGCAAAGAAATTCAAGCATACGATTTAAAGAATACATTAAAAACAAAACTCTGAGAAATCAGCTGTCGCTTATCATTCACTTAATACAAGTTATGGATTTTATGTTGGAAGCAATCGAAATGAAAACGCATGAAAACAAATTACTTAATTTTGATTTAAGTCAATTAAATAATCCACTACTAGAACTAATATATGCATTTTGTCTAAATTAACGATATTGTAAACCTTTTTCTGTTTGTAAACCATAACTTTTAATTGATTGATTGTTGAGGCATTTAAGTGTTGAAAATCCATATTCATTATTTAGGTAATAAAACTGTTTGATTTTCAAATTTAAATTATTTTTATTTAATTAATCATAATAATTAAGTCGTCCAACTTTTTTTTTACTTTTGTATTTATTATATTTTATTTAACTATTGATAAGGAACACTTTGTGTTTGAAATGTATATCTGGTCAATAAAAAGAATTTTGTAAGAAACTTATAATACTTTAATTACAATATATTACACTCTTTACTAATTAATTAGTTCGTATAATATAAAATTTGGGACCGAAATGTCCTTAAACTACTAAATTCGGCCGAGATGTAATTAAAGTAAACTATGACCGAAACGATTTAAACTAAATTATGACCAAAAAGTCTGTAAACTAAATCATAGTATCAACGTGTCCTAAATTTGCAAATGAAAATCTAAAATGTCATCAATTCAATTAGTATATAAAAATTATGCCATGAAATAGGAAAATAATATTAACAACATAATCAAAGTTTTTATACTACTTTACCAAAAATCAGGAACAGGATAGCAGAATAATCATGAAGAGGACGACAATTCATCTTATATTTATTGTGATCATACAATAAAGTTTACACAAGTCATACAGATAGATGTGGACCACTGTTTTTGTAGACATTCCTTGATTGTGATAAGTTAGCATTCTAAAATAACGTGCCATACTCCTCCTCTGCTTTAAGATTTTTGGGTGTGAATTTTAAATGGTAGTTTTGTATCAACTATTATACCAATGTATTTGCAGGACTAAGAAGGTAAAATTGTCTGATTATTTATAGTAATTTTACGTTATAAATTATGAGTTGGGATTTATTAGGGTTTAATCGATATTCTACCATTTCCCAAACCATGTTTGTATTGAATCGATTAGCGTGCTAAGTGCTTTTTATGGTAAATTGTATTCAAAATATTATCACTTTCTTCACAAAATTGTTTTTTATTAACTAGATATACATTTCGAATACAAATTGTTCCTTATCAATAGTTAAATGACATTAAAAAAATATAATAAATGTAAAACTCAATAAAGTTGGGCGACTTAATTATTATGATTAATTAAATAAAAATAATTTAAAAGTTAAAGTTTACAAACAGAAAAAAGTTTGCAATATTGTTAATTTGGACAAAATGCATGTATTAGTTTTAGTAGTAGATTAATTAATTGACTTAAATCAAAATTAAGTAATTTATTTTAATGCTTTTTCATTTCGATTGCTTCCAACATATTTAATTTGTAAGATGATGAAAATTTTAATAATTTTGTATTTTTGATTGAAAATCCATGACCTGTGTTAAGTGAATTATAAGCGTCAGCTGATTTCTCAGGGTTTTGATTTTTAATTTGGTAGATGTGTTCTTTAAATCGTGTGTTACAATATACAATACAATATCTTTATTATGTTGATTACTATACAGGTTATAGATACATTCGTCAGTTTAAATAAAAATAATAACAATATATGAAATAGTAATAAATCACAACTAATAATTTACAAATATACACAATAAAATTATATAAAACAAGTTATCACTTATATAACAGATTATTAAACTCACAAATGGAATAAATTCCATTTGTTATAAGAAGGGATTTTAGCTTTAAATAGATTTGTATTACGAGATTTTAGAGATGGTGGTAATTTATTGTACAAATCAGAACCTGCGTGAATGTGGCTGTTTATGTTGCGTATGGCTGAATTAATCTATGGTATAATATTGGCCGATCCTCGTGTGTTATGACTATGAATATTATTTCGGTGATTAAGTGAATATTTTTTTTTATGGATATAACACAATAATCTATAAATATATATTGATGCCATGGTCATAATTCGTTTTTCTTTAAATACAGATCTATAACATCTCAACTATACATGACTCGCTGTATTTCATATTATAAATAAATCGTATTATACGCTTTTGAACTACAAATACCTTTTTGGCTGCTGGTGACTGTCCCCATATCATAATTCTATAGCTCATAAATGAATGTACTATTCCGAAATAAGCAGTTTTTATGCCCTCTCCATCCAATACAAATTTCAACTAAAATAGTGCAAACTATGATTTATTTAATTTCCCAAGAAGGGTGTCAATATGTATTTTCCACTTAGTATACCCAGAAATTTAGCGCTTTCACTAATTGGGATGCTGTTGTTTCCCAAATTGATAGTATAGCTTGATGGCTGAGTATGAGTATTGTAGAACTCAATACATACTGTCTCTGAGAAGTTTATTATTAAGTTATTTATTGTACACCAATTAGTAAATTCATTAATCATAATTTGTAATTTTGTATTACATATATATGAATCTGGCCCCCTTACTATAAGATGTATCATCGGCATACAAACAAATATGTGCGTCTGTTATATATGTTGGGAGATCATTGATAAATAATATAAATAAAAGTGGACCTCGCACGCTTCCCTGTGGCACACCTAAAGTTATATCATATTTATCAGAAAATATGTCATTCAATTTGACCTTTCATTTTCTGTTTTCTAAATACGACTTAAACCAATTATTTATTGGACCTCCAATTCCTAATGCTTCCAATTTTTGCAAAATAAAATGATAATCTAAGCTTCCGAAGGCTCAAGACAAGTCAAAGAATGGACCAATCACTTTATTATTTTTGTCCATCTTATCATATACATGCTGAACAAAGTTTAAAGTAGCTGTTTCTGTTGAGCGCTTGCTGCGAAAACCATGTTGTGTATCGGAAAATTTATTAAATTTTTCAAGAAATAATATAATTCTTTTACAGACTATTTTTTCTATAATCTTGTACACACTAAGGCTATGAGTCTATAATTATTTAGGTTTTAGGGATTCATTAAAAGTGGCATTACTGTCGATAATTTTAAAAAACTTGGAAACTGACCTAATTTTATTGAATTATTTATAATATCCGCTAGAACGGGTGCTAGTTCATTGGAACATTTTTTTATTAAAGTCATTGGTACATCATCGTGACCGGTTAAGTTCTTATTTTTGAATTCATTTATTATGCGTATTTCTGCATCTATTGTTATGGGCCTAAAGTACATTGAAGTTGTACGGGTCAACAGTACAGGATTTCGAAAGAGTTCCATTAAAATGATTATTTTTTTGTTGCATGACGTTTGAAGAAAAATATGAACCGAACTCATTACATATTTCTTTGGTATCTGTAATTTCACTTTTATTTATACTAATTTTATTAATCCCATTTGATGTTACTTTTCCATTTTTATTGTATTTATTTACTATCTGCCATGTGGTTTTTAAAATGTTTGAAGATTTCGCTAGCATTTTTGCGTAATATTGCTTTTTTGTGTTAGTATACTCAGATTTTAAATTTTTATACTCACGATCAACGCTTTCTAGATTTGTATTCTTACGTAACCAATCCAGATCTTTTAATTTAATTGCTTGATTTTTAAGTTCATTTGTGTACCATGGTAGTTTATTAGGATTATGGTTATTTCTAATGGTACTATTTTTATAAGGATAACATGTTTCAAAACAGCTCGAAAAGCAGTTGCAAAATTGGTTATACACATCATCAATATCAGCAAAGAAAGTTAAATAAAAGTTTTTAATAGACTTGCAAAATAAATGTTTAAAAGTGCTTAAATTTTTTAGCGTTTGTCCTATATAAATTTTTATGGTTGATGATTGACCTATAAGCGCCTTATCATCTGCATACATCATATGTTAATTATAATACGGACTCTACATGATTGATGAGTATTATATAAAACTGTTAGCAATTAGTGGTTCGAGATATATAAACATTTTGGTAATAAATAAAACACTTTTCACTTTGTTTTACCACAATATATATTTATTGGCTACGACCAAGTAAAAATTGTTTTATTTATTTTTAGCCAAAATGTACCACCAAGTAAACGCCGACAACATTCAATTGGTAATACGTAAGATAAATCCAAGAATCTTTTGGCACTCAGGAAATATCTTTTGAAATTGATTTTTGGAATTTATTTAATCTTTATCTATCATGCATTACATAAAAAATATACAATTAAGTAAGTAATATATACAAATAATTGCATGTAAAAGGGCAGAGTTCACTCATATGAGTGATCTTCCACTCGAACCCGTTGATCCTCTTCTTCACAAACAAAAGAATGTGCGAAGAGTAAATAATATTCACTACTTGTATAGGTACAATACAACGAATATATAGAATAACGATTTTAATGCAATCAACTACTCAGTGAAGTTTCTCCCGAGATACTTATATGGTGCTATATGGTGACAACTTAACGAGCAACTCTTTTATAGCTCGTTTAAAAAGAGAAAAGGCATAATTATTAATTTTGAGTTTAACTTATTAAAAAAATTGAGCCATAATTATTATATATAAGTACCCCAAGGTCATTAAAGTTAGTAACACGTTCTAATGTTAAATCTAAAACTCTATAATTAAAAAGTATGTTATTATTTGTTTGTGCTAAGTGATTCAACTTTGCACCAATAAATGCTCTAATTTATTTTGGATACACCAATCGATTAATAACGAAATGTCGTGATCTAGAGTGACATAATCTAAACTAGTAATTAATAGATGATAAATTTTAATATCATCGATAAGATAAAAGGCATTCAGTCTGGGAAAATAATTTATTTATACAGAAGGAAAAACCAAGGCCTATATTGGATCCTCGGGGAACCCAACTAGTAGCTATATAATCAAAAGATTTAAAACCATGGCACTACAAAACATTTTTCTTAGTTGAGAAATATGAAAAAATAAGGCTCAGTAAATTACAATCCAGTCCAATTTCTACCAATTTCGTTAGTAATATATTGCGAGATACTATAAAAGCTTTACTTAGATACTTAGATTACTAGTATATAAGATTGCAAGAGATATCGTCATCAAAAGTTAGTAGTTAAGATTTTGATAAATTATGTCCTTAATGATTATTTGAAATATTTTTGAGAAATTAGAAATTAAAGCTATACCGCAGTAATGTAGTACATTTTTAATCTCATTATTTGTAAATAGGTATGACGTTTGTACATTTCCAGCAATCAGAATAAGTACGTGATGTAAAAATTCTGCACAATCAAGTTAGATATCTGTGTTTCAATTTACAAGTCAGAGGCGAAAACTTTTACGACAAAACTGAGCAAAAGATATCTGTTCTAATGTTGAACATACTTTATCATTATAATACATATTAGCTCTAATGCGCGGAATTCCTTTTTGTTGTTTAATGAATGTCGATAGTTGCTTCGGATTACTTTTAACGTTAGTTTAATGGACTCTATATATTTTGTGTAGTCAGCATCTATATTAAACTTTACTCTTAGGTGGCATTCAATAAATGTAAGCCTATTTAAATGACAATTACGCTTTGAAAGTATGTTTCATAGTTTATTTTTCTCTCGTTTCTAGACCCTGTAACAGAAGAGTATCATATAGGAAACTTGACTTGTTTTTTTATTGTTTTTCGAACAGTAAACTCAAATATATCATTTAATATGATACGTTATAAAAAATTATAACGTACATCATTAGAAGAGATACATCGCAATACAGAAAACCCAGACAGTGTTGGAAATTTCTCATAAAGTAAAGGGATATTGACCTTCCTAAAATTAAAAGTCGAGAAAGGTTACATAAAAATTCAATTGCAGGATAATAATGATCTTCATTAACTAAATAATTATTTGAGTTAGAATGTATAAGCAAATCCAGGAGCCTGTGTGAATTGAAAAAGTGATATATTATTTGCAAAATTGGACACTATTAAATACTTATGTATTACATTAATTGGATGAATACTGAAGAATGCTAAAGTCACCTGCTATAAGATGATATTTATCAGATAATGAATTCTCTGAGCAGTAACAAACAATTTAATAACCATTTGGAAGAGTTTTAGGAGGTATGTGTATTACTGAAATAATAATTAAATGAATTCTTAATATATCTATATTTATAGTTCGAATCTCATATGGAAAATTGCAAATGTTGTTTTCGCACCGCCACCTCGGCTGCATTGCCAATGATTCTGAAAACATTGTAATTTTGTGGAAAGAATTCGGAGATATGTAAGCTAGAATATTAGCCCATATTTCTGTCAGCATATAGATATCTATTTCATCATACAAAATAATGTTTTTGTAAAATTTTCCAGTTTTGGTATCTAACGTTACGATAATAACATAAACATGAGAGATCTGCACTATTTTTTTAGTAACTATTTTGGGTAACCAGTCAATATATTTGAGCCCATCGTTTTCGTCATCAATAATAAGTTATATTCTTAAAAATAACTTTATTCATTCGGGACAGCGCATTCGGTCGTTTCAATCCAATACAAAATGGTTTAAATTCATAATCCACTCCATCGAATACTTGATAAATTATATGGCCCACTGCACTGCGTTCACATCTTCTTCTTATGCATTCTAGTAAATTTCTTATAATAGTTTTCCATTCTCAACGCCTTTGTTCGTCTACTTTTTCCAAAATTGCATAGATTACTTCTTCTTTGTTAGTTATTAATACATACATATTGTTTTAGTATGTCAGGAATTTTTAATGAATTTCAACGCGCATATCTCAAAGGTATATCGATCGAGATGGCTATGTTTCAATTTACTCAACATATAAACGATGTATTTGAAAACAAAGAGCTTGCACTGGGTATTTTTTTAGATTTATCCAGAGCATATGATACAGTAGATCATAAAATCTTTTTATTAAAGATGGAGAAATATTGTGTAAGAAGAAACACATTACAATGGTTTGAATCGTATCTGTCAGACTCAACAGACATCAAAGAGTGGTTATAGAGGAAGGTGGAGTACAATTCAAATCTACGATTATTAATAGTCTAGGGCCTATTCTATTTATAATATACATCAATGTCTTACATCAGTTAAGCTTAAATACAAAATGTTGCACAACAAATTATGCTGATGACACAAATTTATTGGTCTTCACTAAACTGTATCCAGATCTGTTGTAAATGTCTAATAATATATTTCAAAACATTGAAAAGTGATTTGCCTCAAATATGCTGCGACTTAATAAATGCTGTTATTTTAAAACAGTCACATATCACTGCCCCTGAATTTATTAAATTATCAGATAATAAAATCAAATCTGGCAGAAAGACCATGGGTCGATAGAATAAAAATCAATTACGATTATATTGTACATAACGAATGTATTCAATAATAAATAAAGATGTTTGTCTCTCTCTAAAATCAAATTAATTTCTGAGGATAAGTTTTTGGGTGTTATTATTAATGATTCGTTGGATTGGCGTTCGCACGTAGAACACTTGTCTTCAAAAACAACCAAGCTCTGTTACTTAATGAATACTCTAAAAAAATATCTCAATAAAGAGTCGCTAAAAATAATCTAC
The DNA here is from genome assembly GCA_963969525.1 of Ontholestes murinus. Taxonomy (NCBI): domain Eukaryota; kingdom Metazoa; phylum Arthropoda; class Insecta; order Coleoptera; family Staphylinidae; genus Ontholestes; species Ontholestes murinus. The sequence continues at coordinate 35,038,980 of OZ018388.1, forward strand.
CATGTCTTCTTTGAATCCATTTTAAGATTCGAAATAATTTTTTGGGGAAGTAGTAGCCACATACAAAATATTTTTATAATACACAAGCGATTTATACGTTCAGTTTTCGGCTTAACATATAGAGAATCTTGCAAAGGAGTAAACATATATATATTGTATACTCACAATTTATAGTTTATTTATTTATGAATGTTTAATTTTTTTTTTCAAAAATAGATCCAAACTTTCAGCATTATATTAGTTTGTTAGTACTCTACGATATTTTATTATTTGACACAATTTCATTTATGTTTTCAATTATATTGTTTGTTTTTGTTAATTATTCTTTGAAATAAAATTTAGGTTATTATTATTATCTAAACTGGTCTTTTTTAGTTCGCGTATTTGAATTAGCATATCTGCAATCGTATCTTTGAGCACATTAACGTGATCCATATATTAAATATTTTAACATGCAGTACATGTCCATTTAAAGTACTTTGATCTTAAAGATTTTGCGCATATATTACTATAAATGCTATTACACATAAAACATTTTACCGAATTAATTAGGGTGGCATCTTTATCGCGGCACACATTTAATTATAGAAGAGTTCTGCTTTATTGACGTAAACAATTACTTTAGCGTTTGACATTCACACTGAACCTACTAGTTTTAGAAAAGAAAAAAATATACTGAGTTGTACAATTAAATTTTAAAACATTTCAAACACAATTTAAAATAGGATTTTATTGTTAAAAATTTGTAAAATATATTTCGACAATAAGTTATTATCAAGGAAATGAACTATTGTTAAAATTGGTCGAAAATACATCATTTAATTATCCTTTATAATGACTTATTATTAGTTATTAGATATGAGATAATATATGTAATCAATAAATTTCAAATACGTGAATAATTGATTTCAATTCTTTATAATTTCCACTAATCGAAACACGTCACAATTAAAAATTTAAGTGAAAAGAGAGATAAAAAAAAGAGACAAGCTAGTTTCTTTAAATTCCGGTCCAGAAAGTTTAAATCAATGTAAGTAGGACGATTATTACTTAAATGAATAAATCGCCAAGGATTTATCCAACAATGACAGTAGGACTAATTGAGTAGAGAAATGCAAGTTGAATCGGTTTTATACTGTGCAAAGTTAGAGGCGATCTAGATTTGTTTAGTTTAAAGTGCAGTCCGAATGTTAAATGAAGTGAGCCCCCAGGAACGGCATAAATTAAATGCAGTAACAATGCATCGCAAGTGTGGGGGTGTGTGGGACGGGTTTAAGGTTCGGGTTCGGGTTATTCTGCACCGATGCACCACAGCAGCGGCAACGGCGGCAGCAACGTTGGTTCGTTCGTTCGGTCCCCGGAGACTGTTTGCTCCGGGAAGACATCGCTTATACTCCGGGCACGCTCCGGCCGTATTTGTTAAGCAAATGCCCATTACAGGAACTACTATACTGTAGCTGTGTACCAGTGGCACTGCCTGAATTTAATTTCTCTGTTGTCCGAATAGGTTAAGTTCTATGCATGTAAATCCGGTCGTAAATGAATTACGGCCGTACGGGAGGAGGACAATTCCCACTAACGAACTTCTATGATTCCGGATTTATTGTCGTGGGGGCGTGTGACCGCCTCCAGTGGGCGATCGGGGTGTGAGGCTGCACTCCCCGTACCTCCTGGTTATGACAATGAAATTACCTTCGTCCAAGGATTCGATATTTTAATTAAAACTATATATCAGGAAACTGGTTTTTACAACCAAAAAATTTTCATTGTTAAAAAACAAATACGAACCCTTAATCAATACTAATTTAACATTTCCCCGTATTTATAAAATAATGATATTATCTTTTAAAAATATATAAGTTTTATTTCCGAACTATTGAAGTTCCTCAATTATATATATAAAAGAATATCATTATTTTATTTATCAGAATATATTGCAAAATGTACTTTCATTTTAGTGCGTTTCAATAAATATCTTTGTCATTTTATTATTATCTAAACTACTTCTTATATAAACTTCAGTTCATTCTAATAGTCTCCAAATATTAACAGAGAAAGAATTGTATCTTTAATTGGGCAAAAGGGGAATATGATCCCATGCTTCTTTTAAAAAAAGTTCTATGTATAATTTTTAAATAATTTGTATATAGGTGTAAAAAACATCGGAGATTGTCTGTGCGTTTGAGTAAACGATATTTATTAAAAAGCTATTCAATTTTTAAATATTCAAAAACACTTCATTAGTTATTTCTTATAATCATATATTTATCAGATTTTACAAGAAAATGGTCAAATGTATAAAATATACCCTTAATTATAAAATACTTTTTGATAAAAAATAATAATATGAATCTATTTTTTCCAAAACTGTTTAACATTTTACAAATAGAAACAAATATAACTCTACAATTTTTGTTAATGAATAATTAATAGCTTTCAGTTACTTCTAAAACAACTCTTTTATAATATTGAATGCTAAAATATACACTTATTAATAATTTCTCAACTTTTTAATTTTATGGTTTTTGTTTACAAGTATTTCATTTCTATGTAGGTTTTTACTTAGGGGAAGTATTGTTTTCCTTGTTAAAAAAAATAGCGTTTTGAAATGTTTAAATGTGTCTGTGTGTTTATGTGTCTGTCTATCTATCTCAAAAAACGAATGATCTTTTTGAGATGAAACTTTAAGCTTAAGATTTTATCGTTAAAAACTGGAACTGAAAAGCTTTTGGTGAATATTGAAAAACCGGAAGTGAATGTTTACTGGAGGACTTTGTTTGTCTTTTCTGATATTTTTTTAATATGAAAAATATTACAAACCTTTTCAAACAAAAGTTAAAAGGAATGAGAAACTAAACATATTCTTCATAAAATTCTTAACTTTCGAGAAAACAAAAAATGAAAACTTTGACATTTTTTACCAATTGTCATATCAGTAAACTATTGGAGTTATATGAAATTTATATAACAAGTAATTGTAAAGTATACAATATTAAGTAATTTGCTAAGAATAACCTTTTTGCATAAACCTCATAGTTTTAGAGAAAATATAGGAAAAATACTATGATGGCCACATCATTAGAATTAGAATTAGAATTGAAAAATCAACAGTTTTTAAATAATAGTTTAAAATTATGCTCTTCTTAAATTTCTAAACATTTCAAGAGAGAAGATCTTTTAAATAATAATAATTTGTCCAAAGGCTATCGACCAGAAGTCTTTCTGCTTAGTTTTGTCCAGTCACATGGCGATAGTCGCAAATGAGATGTATGTATCTCGTTTCTAGGTAGACAGTGTAAGGATAATATAATGTTGGGAGGATTTTTATAGAATTTAGTTGAGTATCAAAGGCGTTCTTGAAAGAGAATAACTAATGTGGTAACATAAGAAGATCTTTTATTTTTTCATTTTATTTTTATAAATTTGAAATATTACCAAAAGAAATTGAAACAAGTATTAGAAACAAATTGTTTACATTTGTTAGAATTTATTAAAATTAACATAATAAACAGTTTTAAAGAATAATCAAATTGACAAAACATCATTATATCTTCTCAATTTTATAAATTTCCCTTTCCAACTATATATTTTGAATCTTCTAAACTTTGACTTTTGTCAATTGATATTAAAAGGCGTTCATTGATACAAGTGAAATTATATAGAAAATGGTTAGAAGGATTATGTGGAGGATTTTGGAAAAAGTTTTTAGTGAAGATCGCTCGCTAACTTAGATATTATAAATGAGGGGATTATTTACTCAAAGTAAACAAAATATAGCTTTTAATTTACTTTTCCGGCTATTATTATTTTTGGAAGTTTAAAATATTCTTAATTGTTACTTTTTGATTCATCATTTTACAGTTGTTTCTTATTATTATTTATAATAATAATTTAATTCTAGTTGTACTTCTTTAAATAAAATATTTAAATTTAAAAAAATAAATTAATTTTTCCTATATATTATTCGTTTATATAGATGTTTTGTTGTATATAAGAAGCTATAAGTATTTTATTAAGTTAATATAAAACATAATTTTAGATATATGTTTAAATTATTTTTATATTAGCTGTTTAATGAACCGTATATTTTAATAATTTTAGTTTTTTGAATAATTAAAAGTTAACAAGACGAAGTTTTCTTTTGTTTCTAAAACAATTATTTTATCACTATCGTTATTGTTTCTAATGATTACTGTTTATATTTTTCATACATTTCTTAACTTAATTTTTTTAATGTCGTTTCATTAAATTACTTTTGTTTGTCTTGTGTTTTTTATATAAACTAATACTTTTGCTGATCATTTTCACCTGTTATTTGCCAGTTTGAACCAAAGATGGGTATTTAAATCATTTGCCAATCTAATCATGCGTCTAATAGTGTTATTATAAGAGTAATTCCTGTTATATTTGTTTACAACATTTTTATTTATTTTTGTTTATTTAACATGATGTATGCTGCTATTATAAATAATTACAAATTTACTCTCAGTAGATATTAGTGCAGTAGTTGACTCCTGGAGTCAAAATGTGTTGATTTAACCCAACATATCTATATCCAAAAGTTTACAGTTAAACCGGAATTTGTCTTCAAAGTTCTAAAAAATATTATTTAATTTATCAATAACAATAGAGCGTTTTATTCGGACTAACCGAAATTTACATGATTAACATAATAAAACACATCATATAGTTACTATGTTCATGATTGATTGAAAAGAAATATAAAAAACAATAGTACCACAACATGAAAACTAAAATATTTTTTATTGACGCCCCTTAAAATTTTTTTAAAAATACTACAAGAAAGCCTAGTTAATTTAAAAGTTTTTTTTGTCGTTTTATAATGTTTGATACCTTGTAAAAATTTAATTATTTTTTATGTAATAAAAACAAAATCAATTTTTTCAAGTAAGTATATGTTTTTCGTTGCTGTTTTATTTAAAAATGTGAATTAGGTATAATATTAATTAATTAAAGAGTGTCCTTTAACAGTAAACTGTTTATTTTATTATGGTTTATAATTATTCATATTTAGAGCAAACAGACATTTTGCTGATATCATGATTTTGCTAATAAAATTGTTTGAAAAATATTTTATGTGTTGATTTATCAATTAATATTATTTAGTTTTTATTTGATTGAGTTAGTTGATTTATAAATTAATGAGTACATACTAATATTGATAGTTTATTTTTGTGTGGAAGCCATTCAAAATATCAAAAATTATTAAGAGACAAGAAAGTTTTCAAATTAACTGCTCTTTCAAGAAGTATTTTTATTGTTTTTATTGGGTACACCAATAAACATTTACAATTCAACAGATGGTTGATTGATCATCAACATATGGTGTTAAACAGCACTTCCTTCTTTTTTTGTTGAAAACTGGCAGAAGTTCTTTGAGCGCGAAGAAATATGACAAGAGGTCTTTGAAAGAAATGGTAACTACATAACAGAATAAAATTATTTCTTTCTGTAAAAACAATCGCCTTTGATTATTATAGTAAGAAACCCAATATATTATAAAAATTTTAATATTAATAACAATAGAAGAAGTCCTAATTCATATTTATCTGTCTTTTATCTCACTGAAGAGATCTAATCATAATTAACTACTAAGGGTGATAATTTAATACCGTGTACTTATTAGAAACTGTCATCTAGAATTATTAACATAGCTATAGGAACTAATATTTTTGTGATATTACAACATTTTCAGTTCACAAAAAAGGGGACAAGTCAATATTTTACAATTATAGAATTATTTAAATTTTACCTACCTCCGTAAACTTATTTAAACAGAAAAATTACATGGACACTTATATATCTATATGCTTCTAAGTATGAACTCAACAGTTATCAAAATATCAAGTTATAAAGAGACAAGGTCAAATATATAGCATATGAAGATTCCTTTTGAGTATTTATACACTTGATCGTAAAATGCTTTTTAAAAAAAACTTAACAACTTAAATGTACTTGTAGAGGCTGTCACTTTGTGATAAATTTTGTTGTTTTATTTATTTTGAATTGACAATATATGTATGCTCTATAGGCCTAAAGTTTATTATATTATTTATGTAACGTATCACACTAGTTGTGGTATTAGTTTAAATGAGGTATTTATAACTGATGATGACTTTCTTTGCTGTTTTTGTGAATTAGAAAAAAAAACGTGTATGTTAAAAATGATAGTCAACAAATGTGATTTGAACTATCATCTACGATTAAAACATAAATCTTCAGTTATGAGTACGGAAAGTCAGCATCTAGAAATAATAGAGATGCGGAAAATCTTTTGCAATATGAAAGTCTTACAATCTGAGAACAGAGAATTAAAACAACTGGTGAATAATTTATCCGACAGAATTAATTTATTAGAATCTAAACCAAATCAACTGTTGTCGTCAGAAACTTTTTTAGTTCGTGAACTAGAGGACAGGAAAAAATTGCGAAAATAATTTAATTATATTTAATATTCCAGAATTTGAAATAAATTTGCAAAATCAAAAAGTTAGTGATGAATCAGCCATTAATTAGCTTATTGCCAAGCCAAAATTAATAATGTGTTCTGTTTGGATAAAAAAAGGTAATCGCATTCGTCCGCTTAAAATTATATTTTCACAACGCGAAGATGCGTTGAATTTAAACTGATTTCATTAAATTAAATTAACAAAAGCAATTTAAAAATCTGGCATTCAAGTTTATAATCATCTGCAAACACGTGTTTCGAAACACAATTTTTGTTTCTAATTTTTTCATGTTATAGTCATATTTAAACAATCTAAAATACATTTTATCATTTATTATTTTATTCAACAGAAATAATTTCATTCAAATTAGTGTTGCTTTGATAGTTGTACTATTCGTAACACGCAAATTAATTTTGTTTTATTCAATTTCTGTAGAGGTATTAGCCAGAGAAGTAGTTGTTTCAAATTAATTTGTTTTTGTAGTCTTAGACTCACTGTTGTAGATTCACGAAATGTTTTTGTATTTTTAAATTTATTCTTATGTTTTTGATCTAACACAATTAGGGGAGCAGGAAATTGCATAAGTGTGATTTTACATGTTAAATTCCTATTACCGAGAGGACAGATCGAAACAATCAAATTTTCCTATATATTTAGATGGTGGAATGGAAAACGCAAACAAAATTTCCCACGCCAATTAAATTAGTTTAATCGTTCTACAGCCCACAGCTCTTAAATTGGTTTTTAATTTTTTTCCCAAAAGTATAAACCATATATTTTCTTTAAATTGAAACTTCTCTAGAATTTTGTATTTAACATCAAACCTGCCATGTTTCATGAATTATAGGAATGATTTGTAATCATCATTTTTTTAATATGAAATTTCAACAGAAATGCATGTTGGTGGCAAAACGATCATTTTTCAAATGAGTTATGTACGCATCCATCATCAACATTTTGAACTGACAAAATATAAACAAAAGCTTCAATCAGAAGTATTAGTTAGAACCTAATTAAAATATTAATGAAAAATATATAGGGTGTACCACCGAAACTGCACATCAAAATTTTATGGACTCAAGTGTGCTCTATTTAATTAAAACATTTTCAAGATTATACGACTTCTGGTTATACGGGAAGTTAACACCAACTTCCTTAATTCAAATGAAATACTATATTTTTAATACTTATTTAGATTCTACATAAAAACCTGTGAAAAAAAAATTAAGTAACATAACGTCCAAATTTAAGCGTATTCGAGATAATTGATATTTTTAAAAATTTTGTGCGTTTTCAGAGTTCACTTTAAAAATACATATCTCCGACTAAAATAAAATTGAGGGATTGTAATTTTGGCTACATATAGTCAATACCTGACGGTATCCAATGATGAGTTATTTTTGAAAAGTAATATAAAGGGTGTTCAAAATTTCAAACCATATTTGGTCAAATTTAAACCAATATATCTCTTTTTTTAAATGGAACACCCTGTATATTTTTACATATTCGGACGTAGAATTTAATTATGCTTTTATCTATACTCGTTTCCTATACCTATCTTCTTTACTTTTAAAGTTATTAACATGTTTGTAAAGATATGTCAATATTCTGTGCAATTAAAAAACGTTTGCTATTCATTTTATCAAGCGAATCTAGAAAAAAAACAACAAGTTGTTTTAAATCAAAATATCAACGTATTGTTATTACTATATTCAATAGTGACGTACAGCTAAAATGAATCCCAGTGATAATTACTCCAATAAAGATATTTTGAATTTATTTTACATTCACGGCGAAAGTCTAAGAGTTGTGGAGAGGACCTGCAGATTATTTAATGAAAGGTATCTCCGTTTAACGCCAATGAATAGATGGAAATTTAGACGAATCGAAGCGAACTTTTTGCAAACTGGTACTACTCATCAGGTCGCGAGAAGACATAAATTTGTAATTGATGAAGAAGAAAACGAAGTAAGTTTACTAGCCTATTTTCAAGACAATCCACATGCTTCAATAAGATCTGCTTTCAATGATCTTGGAATAACCCGATCATCTATTCAGCGAATTTTAAAGAAGCATAAAATGCACCCATATTTATTTATTAAAGTGCAAGCAATGAATCTAAATGACCATGTACATCGTTTACAATATTGTGAATAGCTATTAGTAATACTTCAGGAAAACCCATTTTTTGCGTAATATTATTGCATATATGATAGATGATGTTGTAGGATTTGAAATTTTCGACGAAAATTTAACTAGTAGCAGATATTTGCAAATACTCCGAAGATTTTTATTTATGGGGTCGCATTAAAACTAATGTATATGACAGACCAGTTCATTCTAAAGGTGAGTTAATTGAACGAATAATATCCGAATTTGGCAAATTAAACCACAACGAAATGGCCGAAGTGGCCATTTTGAACATTTATTAAACTAATTGTATGAACTACTAGAATAAGTGGATTGATTGAATTGAATATTTATTTTTTAAGGTGTTTATTAAATAATAACTAATTAAAATCTTCTATCTATGTAAAATGTCACAAAGACAGTTTAAATAAACAGGAGTTGTTTCTTGTTTTCTTGGCTCGCTTAATAAATTACGTATTCTTTGTTTTTTAATTGCACAGAATATTGACATATTTGTACAAACATGTAAATAACTTTAAAAGTAAAGAAGATAGGTATAGGGAACGCTGTATAGATCAAAGCACAATTAAATTGTGTGTCCTAATATGTAAAAATATATAGGATGTTCCATTTAAGAAAAACGAAATATATTGGTTTAAATTTGACCAAATGTGGTTTGAAATTTTGAACACCCTGTATATTATTTTTTCAAAAATAATTCATCATTGGATACCCTTAGGTATCGGCTATATGTAGTCAATATTACAGCCTTTCAATTTTATTTTCGTCGGAGATAAGTATTTTTAAAGTAAACTTTGAAAAAGCACAAAATTTTTAAAAATATAAATTATCTCGAAAACGCTCAAATTTGGACGTTATGTTACTTAATAATTTTTTCACAGAATTTTATGTAGAATCTAAATACGTATTAAAAAATATAGTATTCTATTTGAAATAAGGAAGTTGGTCTTGACTTCCGGTATAACAGGAAGTCGTATAATCAAGCACACTTGATTAAATAGACCATAAAAATTACATAAAAATACATTCACTAGAAGTCCATAAACTTTTGATGTGCGCTTTCGGTGGGACATCCTGTATAATACAAGGCTGAAAGACCGCGGGTCGATAGCCGTTTGACAGAAAAAATAAATTATTGTATAATACCATTGTCATATTGTTAATTACATATAAATTATTTTGTTTATTATTATTATATAATACATATATGTATAGTTTTAATTTTTTTTTAATGAGGTCGAAATAATAAATGTTTTGCCTGATATATTGAATTTAATTTTAATATAAAAGGAAAGGCACTTGTATTCAAAATAATAAATTTAAAACGTTACAACACATAATAAATACTAATTCTATAACATAAATAGAGTTATAAATTTGAAATACAAAAAATCGTAAATTTCAGTTAACAACCGTCGATCAAGTTGACCGTAAGCAAAACGTAAATTTCGTAAACAAAGCCGAACACCCCGCAGGCCGTCTTGTTAATACAAGTATCGGATGTACCAGAAGGGTGCGCCGGGCGCGAATTAAAAGGTAATAAGGTCCCTCCTATGCAAACCGAGGGCACTCGAAAAAAAAATTGGTAACAACGCCATAAATCCCGAACGTACGTTGGTAGGCCAGTGGTCACAATAAAATTTATACGCTATATTGTTACAATCCTTTGCCACCAGGAAAAGAAGGCGACGACCCTTTTTCTTCTTCCTCCTCCCTGGCACCCAATCGGAAACGTCCGGCTTTTTTTGATTTAGGTCATATTAAGGAGTCCGAGGAGAAAAAAGATTACGTTTCAATTCGGTGCGTCCAGAAACGGAATATACGTTACTGTTTTACAGCCATGGAAAATTTATGTAAAAAGGGGACCCTCTGCACGTCCAGATATGGACACTGCAACAATAACCAAAGCGCAACTGGACTAACATACCCAAGAAGAAAAAAAAACGAAATCTGGAAACGGTCCGCATCTAATTATGAAACGGACAGTTGTAGATGTTATCTATATGCATATCCGTGTAATCCTTCTTGTAATTTTATAAGTAGTAGTAGAAAATATTCATACCTCTTAATATAAAAAAATAACCTATAAGAAAAAATAGTACTTATCTTAATAGGATAAGCAAATCTAAAGAATATATAATTGGTAGTTGAAATACTGTGTTTATAAAATACATTACTTTTGAAAAAATAACTTTAAAAATTTTATTTGATTTGTTTTTGATTATAGAATTTTAGTCAACTTCAAAATTTGTTTAAAAAAAACTATAGTCACGAAATTTGTTAGATACAATCATATAATCAACATCTCTATTGTATTAACTATTACCTATATTTTACATAATACATGACGATGATTTATTTAGTTTCATTTGTGTTAGTACATCATTTTCTTGGCAATTAATCATCTTTCAGTAGCTGTCTAAAATGCAAAAAAATGCCTATCATCTGGGCAGTTAAATTTTTTTTCTAACTTATAGAAATATATTTAGAAAACTCTAAAGTTCTAGAATTTTAGTAGAATGTATCATGTATGCTTCATCAAACAATTGGACGAATGTTTCAACAAAGTTGCAATAAAAGCGTTCAATATTATACTCAATACAACAATGCTATGATTTGAAATAGTTATAATAAAGTGCGTAGGAGGTGAGGAGAAGGGGGTGTAATGAAATATTAGTGTCCGGACGAAGGAATATCTTGGCTTAAAGCGGCCGTAATGGAAGTAATACGGGCGGCGTGTATCAAAGTGTATTGCGGAGGAAATTACAAAGTGCAGGACAGATATGCTAATGCATAATTTAACACTTCAAGAACACGCTCGCATAGATGGTCAAAGGGAGAGGAGGCGGCGTGAGGGGCGGCGCAGGCCGAGGGAGAGATGTGGCGGCTTAGTGATTAGATCTCTCAGGAGGAGGTGGCGTGGGCCCCCCGTTTCCGGAAAACAGGCCCCCCCGGTGCCCCCGGACGCCGCCGCCCCCTCCTTTAAGCTGAAACACGGCCGGCTATTCTCTATTCTCCGGTCTCCGTTGTACACCCACCACACTGATCTTCTTCGGTACATCAGTCCTCTGCATGCATTAAATCGAACGTTTTACAAAACAATTACATTCGGACGGGTGATTGGTTAATACCATCATTAATCTTCTGCTAATCATTTTACTGACAAAGAGAGATAGAGAGATAAATATTTTATGAAAATCATTACAGTTCATCAATGAACGATTCCATGTGACCTACCCCTATATTAATATTTTATATTAATAATAACATTATATTAAGCGATCTTAAGCAAAATATATTATTTTGACGCAAGGTGAAAAATATCTTATCTGAAAGCTGTAAAGCATTTGTACATACGATTTCTTATAAACTAATTTTGTTTTATTTTGCTGTATGTTAGTCCAATAATAAATAGTCAAGGTTTTAGTAACAAGCAAGAACCATATCATTTATTTGATGTGTTCTAAAAGTCTTAAAATTAAAGTTATTCTTTTTTTAATAAAGAAAATAATTTAGTAAAATGTAAAAAAGTATTTTTGTTATTTAAAAAAATCTAAAATGCACTACGAAGTGAACGCCTCTAAAATCCAAGAAAGACGTCAAATTTAAATAATTCACTTATAGTAATACCGCATCCAAAATAATAATATTACCTGGTTAGGAAGAAAAATTAATTTAAAATTAGTAATTTAAACCATCTCAGGAAACCATCAAATTTATCACATGCAAAAAAAATATCAGAATCAAATGTAACAGCGGCAGTGACACTACGTAATCTTTGTACACAAGGCTTTTAAGGTTTTTGTTGTTGTTTTTATGATGACACATTTACCGTTATTCAGTCCTGTGAGCCATTTTACATCAACAGGCAACACCACATGACCCCCATCTAGTTAGAGTAAGGAAAAAACTAAAGAAGAGAAAGTTGCAAGTTTTAAATGGCAGAAGGTTGATTTTGTTCAGTTTGTTTAAGGATAGACTAAAGTGATCTTGGTGTATAACTAGACTTAAGCCTTTATAAGTTTAGTCTTTTGTAACGGCCCATTTTCGTGATCCCTTGCCTTGAGTTAAACACGCAATTGCTTGGTTAAGTGTCTTCGTTCTACTTCTCTTCTTTGAGCTTAAATGAATTATTTAGGACGAGAAATCAGGGAATAAAAAGTCTCCTGGTAAACGTAATGTCTCAGAGAGAGTTCAAATGAAATATTATCTTTAATTAAATAATAATAATAATATCTTTATTATTTAACAGTGAAAAGACCAATTTACTTTCTACATAGGTAATGTGATCCTTAAAAGTTGAGTGTGTATCGACACAATTTAAAATTTTCTTGGACTTGAATAAAACTATTATTTAAAGTTATTGTCTTTGGAGTGTTATGTGTAGACATTGTTGTTTTAGAAACATTGCTTGTGTTTTTTCAGTACTTCATATAAATATATTTTGGTCAAACCATATTTGAAGTTTTTTTCTAATATATGTTTGCTTTTTCTAAAGTGACCTCAAGTGTAGGTTCACTAATTAATTGGGTTGTATCATCTGCATATCTTTCAAGTAAGCATTCATTTGAATCTATTAAGTCAAGCAGGTCATTGATATACCTAATAAAGATATGATACTGCCATGTGGAATACCCGTGACTAATCTTTTTGGAGTCGATGTATTTTCCCCGATTTTCACTATTTGTTGCCTATTTGATAGGCATGACTTTATTAAGTTATTACACGTTCCTCTGATTCCATATTAATTCAACTTATCTAATAAGATGGTGTGGTCCCAGCTATCAAAGGCTGTGGTTAAATCAATACAAATCGCCAGAGGAATTTCTTTGTTTTCAAGGTCTGTTAAAATTTCGGTTAAAAGGTGGAATATTGCGTTGTTAACACTTTTGTCCTTTCTGAAACCATGTTACTTATTATTTAATAAGTTATGTCTTTCTAAAAAAGACATATAATCGATTTGAAATTATTTTCTCAAAGACTTTGGAGAAGGTATTTAATATACTTGTAGGTCTGTAGTTGTTCAAATCGCCCGAATTACCTTTCTTTGTAAATTGGCTTAACCGTTGAAAACTTTAAGGCATCTGGAAATATCCCATAGACATAGTTAGGTTTCAGATATAAGTTAAGGGTATTACAATTTCGTAAATACCAGCTTTAATAACTTTGGAGTTTATCTCATCCTGTCTCGTAGTATAAGTACATTTTAAATCTAATACTGTGTATAATATTTCTGTATGTGATTCTGGTCTCAAAAAATGGTTTTAGAATTATTCTTTATATTAGATATATATTTGTGAGATTTTTTACTTAAAATATTTTTAACAGAATTAATAAAAACTTCCTGAAAAATCATTAATAATTAATTTCCAGGTTACTTTACTTACACTATCATTATCAGTGTTTAAGATTTTTGTACTAATTATATGTTTTTTGTGTTCTTGTAAAAGTTTATTGTATTCAATATTATATTTATTAAATAAATCTCTATATTCTGGGTTTCTAATAGAAATCAGCGCCAGTATTGAAATAATTTCTTTATATCTCTGGAGAGCGGTACGTGATTGTTCGAGTATGTTTTTCTACAAAATTTTCTTAGGAAAGCATTAGTTAAAAGCTTCATATATATAATCCATAAACATGTTCAATGCTTCATTTGAATCTGTACAAGATAATACAGGTGAAAAATTGATGTTGTGTAACGTCTAATTAAATAATTTAAAATTTTCCTCATTATAGATTAGTAGACATATAGCTGAGTCGGGTCATTGAAGTATCCGTTAAGTAACTTAAAATAAGCATTGAACTCGCCGGGAATAAAGAGATGAAAGTTAAATTCCAAGAAAAGAATTTCATTTGGAAAGCCTAGTTCCGAATAGGTACCAAATTTTTGAAAATATAAAAAATTTTGAAATTTTCTTTGAGCATTTTTTTTTTGTTGTGGGAACCAAATTACGGAACCGTATTCAAGTTAATAAGAGCGGCCTGATGCTAAAAAGACTTGATATTGCGAAGAAGTTAGCCAAGAGTTTTGTAGCTGTCGTTGCAAACTTTTCTTATGTGATTACTAAAGTCAAGCTTAGAATTCATTAGTATACCTAAGTCACAAAATTCGGAAAAACGTGACAGAACCTCTCTGTTCAGCATACAATCCACTCTAATAGGGGTTAAACTTCTGTAAAACGACAGAACTTTGCATTTATTAGTATTTAGCTTTAAGCCGTTTTCTTTGCTCCATTTACAGATCATATCTAGATCATTTTGTAGGTTGGTTCAGTCACAACTTACCATGTTATAAATTTTCAGGGCGTCAGCATATAATGTATATATTCATATTTAAGATATTTCCTCATTTATGAAAATATTAAAAAGCAGTTGTCCCAGAGCGGATTCTTGAGGAACATCACTGGTTGAAGAATAGTCCCTAGATTTGTAGCCACGTAGTTCAACATTATTAGAGCGTAAAGTTAAATAGGACTTAAATAATTCTATTAGATCCAAACTAAGGCTAAAACTGTGCATTTTCCGCAGTAGAATATCATGGGGAACCTGATCGAACGCTTTGCCAAATCTGTATATATAACATTGAATTGAATTCTGCGATCCAATGCGTCGGAAACTGTATCTACGAAACCAAACAGATTAGTAATTGTGAATTTACCAGAAACAAAGCCATGTTGATTGGATAGGAATCTGATTAGTAAGATGTGTAGTTAAAACCTTAAATAACATTAATTCAAAAAATTTTGAAAAATTTCTTATTAAAGAAATGGGTCTATAGTTCCGTATATGTTTACGTCCACTATTTTTAAAAACTGGAACAGTTTTGGAACGTTTTCAACATGCTGGAAAAGTTTTTGTAGAAATAATTAAATTGAAAATATGTAGTCAAGGCGTCATAAGCACTGCATAGCAATTTAAAAGGATAGCGGGAACATTTAATAAAGTTGAGAAACCCAGATGTTTGGATTGTTGGTGATTCGGATTAAGTCTTCAATTTGTCGATTAAAGTGCTGTACTAATCCGTTATTTTACAAATAATAGGCGGCTGTACATTTTTGAGGGATAACGAAATTATTGGAGAATTCCTTCTAAACATTGTACTGAAACTACCTGCAGCGATCATTAATGTTTGTCGATGGAGTCCCAAAGCGTCTAATCTAATAATGTATAAATACTTTGGAACAGAATCTGCAGTAATTCTAAAGATGGAATGAGCTTCTGGTCAGCGTGTAAATAAATCGATACAAATTAGAAGGTTTTTGTGGTTATTGGCAAAAATGTCAACATGTATGTCGGTAAACCAAACATCCGGGTCCCGAATTAGCAATACGATATAACGTAGGTATTGATTATTACATTATGGCACATCAAATAAAAATTGGCAAAATGAGACGTTTCCTTCCCCGTACATCAAAATATGTGATCCCGTGAAGGGACTGTAAACTCTAGAAGTCGCAAGACTGAAGGATTTTAAGGCCGTCATTAGAGACAAGTGGAGTAAACTGTTCCAGTTTAAGTATTGTACTGTCATTATTTAAAAGAAATTTTAATTCGGTATCTTCTGATTGTAAATTTGTTAGAGTAGGTGTGTTCAAAGAAATAATTTGGACTCGTGATAAAGTATCTGCCAACTATTATTTGTCTAGAAATGAACCGAATATCAGTGGTAAATTGCGCGATAAACGAACAGAGTTCGAATTTATAAAAGGAATCTAAGGTTTAGAATCTGTGAATTTTATAAATTTCGTGACCTTTAAGGTAGTAATTGAAATATTTAATGGCCAAATAAAAGGCTAGCATTTCACAGCCAAACGTACTGAATTTGCGCTCTGTGGGAGTGAATGATTTGGAAAAAAAAAGAGCGATAAAAGGACGCCAGAATTCCTCTTCTTTGCAAGACCACTCTAGAAGTTAAATAAGACGAGTCCACCATAATACTTAAATCCGTAACGGGGTATAATTAGCCAAGTATAGCACAGTTGGCTAATGCAGCCTAAGTTTTAGTAAATACTTGAAGTAATTATGACCAGACAAGTAGTTTGATGGATAGATTATGATTTAATTAAACAGTAGTCAACGATGCTGAGAAAACGTTGCAGTGCTTTTTACTCAACGAGGTGTAGAAAAAACAAAATCACAAGATCACATCTACCTTGGTCTGAAAAGGTTTAATTGCCGAACTACTAATCCTGTGACCTAGCATGCGTAATTTTGTATCACTGAAAATACATTTGTTATGGTTGTTCATTCCAAAAGAATGATAGTATACCTTCTTTTGTTGTAAGTAACGAACACTAACTGCCAGAAATTTCCTCCAAAATATTGGATAATTTAACCAATATAAAGCAAAATATAATTTATTCCAGATGTAAAAGATGATGCCAGCTTCTTGTATGATGATACAGGAAGGGTTTGAGTGGAAGAACGTATTTTAATATGAACTCGGCCAGGGCTTCTTTTGTGCAAAATTTTATGTATATTATTGTAATTTATTTATTTTTAAATGTATTTAAAAAATATATATATAAAGAATAAATAAATATAAACTTATATGTATTGTATTGTATTTAGTCTTTATCTAACACGCATGTTAAACGTATTTATGTTCATTCTTGCTGAAAACGAGAATATTATCGATATACGAGAAGCAAACCGGAACCACAAACCTTTAAAATGTTTAACCGGCGAATCTCAGACTGAGACTCATCCTAGTGTATTCATAATGACCGATGGCCGTCTTTAAAATATCATTAGGATGAATGGCAATTTGTTAGTATACCTTTTTGGGATATCGTTAACATGAATGGAAATTTGGTGGTATCATTGACCAAGTCAATTTTAAAAATAACGTACAACCACAATAAATGTACGTGAAATCATAATGTATAGGCAATGGTTATCGGTCTGGAATTGTAACTTTGTTAAGTCCACGTGTCATGAAACAGAGAGGTAGCAATTTGTTGATCTTATCTTTAAATATTTGGAAATTGTGAAGTAGTAAACGCCGTGGTTTAGAAAAAAGAAGTCCAGAAATATTTCTTTGAAGAAAAACACTTGTTAGGTTCCATATTGTTAGATCTAATTTCAGTTTACTATTTGAAAATGATCAAGTATGATCGAAACATGTTTTAGGAAACTTAAAATAAAAATAGCAATATGGAGCAACATAACAAGTGTTTTTCTTCACCAAAATTGCATATTTGGTTTCATCAAGAGGGTAGCTCAACAAGTATCAACGAAGTTCCAATGGTATGTGGCAAGACATGTTTAACATCTTTAGCAAGGCCAAAAAGGGTCTTTAAGCCAGAACATTGTTGCAATAATTTTTAATAACCAACATTTTTAGTAGTTAATTAATTTAGTTCGAGTTTTTCCGATTTTTTAATACATTCCTCAATATTGCAATGCCACCACCTAGGATCAAAAGGTTTATGGATCGCAAGCATGATATTCGACGTATATATTACGTCCAGCTTAATATGAAGTGATAATTTTGAATTACCAGGCATTGATATTAAATTACCGTTAAAAGTGGTGAACAAAAATTTTAATTAGCGATCAGAGTTGGAAAAAAGTTGACCAAAAAAACATTCGATCTTCTAAAAAATTTGTCCCAGAGTTGGTATCCCGTATGAAAAATAATGGAGAGACAACGGAGACATGGGACGACATTAACCCCGCTGCTGTTTATTTCCCCACTAACACGTTAGAATGTACTTTTGCGAGTTGCTACCAAAATGATGATGGTATCAACAATATGCGGATTATCACCTAGTTGCCTGTAGTTCCTTAATAATAATCGACTCTTATTTTAAAATTTGTTTTTGGATTATCGCCAAAGTGCTTGTTAACGAATTTAAAATTTGCATCAATTCTAGAATTTTTAGTTGTAAAATTTTAATACAGTATAAAATTATTGTGGTTCATTGGCGATGTGAGCAAAACGTTGGCATTATTAATGAAGATGGGTGCTTTGACCTGACATTTTGTCCAGGTTTGCAAAGATGTGGTTTTTGCAGGCACTAGGATATTCTGCACACATGCCGATAATCGATTTGAACAAATCTCACGCAGCATCTTGTTGTCTATAGACGTCAGTCCCAGTAATTAAATTGTTGCAATTTTGCAGTTTGATCACCCAACACTACCCTAGACAACAGTTGCTGTAAACGTTTCTCTTTTTATGTAAGGTAAATAAAACACAAGGTTTGTAATTTCACTAATTTTAATGTCGAAACTGCGACACATGTTTTACCACATAGTGGCTTCATCACATGATTAATCATTAATCATCTGCCTGATGAAGCCACTGCGTGGCAAAACATACGTCGCAGTTACGACATTAAAATTAGTGAAATTACAAACCTTGTGTTTTATTTACCTTACATACAATGGAATTTCACCATGTAAGCCTCGTCAATTCAATGATTTTCTTTTTGATATGGTGGTCCATTTGATAATCTCTTCTTTGAGAGTTTTATAAGAAAGATCAGTAGGAAGTTCAATTATTGAATCTCTAATTTCGATGACAATGTTCTTGGGACTAAAATTTGTTATTTGGGTGTTGTCTTGCAACAATTATGCAAACTTAAAACAACTAAAAACTCTTCGTACTAAAACTCCACCAGGCCTTAGATTATATAATTAATAGCTACCATCGCATGACTTATAGTCCATCCGTTGGATCTTCCGTCCTACGTCATAAACTATCGCTTCAAAAAACGACGAAAGTTTTACAGTGCTATCGACCAGAAGTTTTTTTGCCTGCTATGCTATGATTAAGTGGGTAATCTCTATATTTGAGTTATAACTGTTGTTTTCTTTTTCTAAGAAATTTAATTTTGTACAAATACAGATTTTTATTAAAATTATTTTCCTCTACTCTAACGTTCTAAGAAATCAGGTTTGACTTTGCGATTATTGAATATTATTTTTCAATAAGTATAATTTAAAGATATTTAATGCTTTTGTATTGATCAAACAATACAAATTTTATGTAGTTATTTAGTTATTTTAATGGAATAACATTTTTTAACCGATTACTGAAACAACGTCTTCAAACAAAAAAATCCGACGCGATTAATCGAGGCCCTAATTTATGTGCATTTTTCCAAATCCGCCCTCACCTGTTCCCGATTAAGTCCAGTAAATATTTGAAAAGGGGTCCTCCCGGCGTAATCCAAGGGCGGCGACTAATAAAGAAATAAACGCTTAATCCCGCCGAAATCCGCCCTTAAAAACCGCCCACCTAATCGAAACGCACATACACACGCACGGTTAATTGAAACCCCGCAGAGAGGAATCTTAAAAATCCACATGAAAAAATCTCAAGTTTTGTTTGGCCGGATTAGGGGGCCGCATCGGATCAATTAAATTTCTAATCAGTTAGAGGATTTTGAAGGGGCGACCCTTTGCTCGTCCTCTATCCATCTTCTGATTGTCATGCGTGTGCCGAGGCTCGGTCAGTTCTTATCCGTCGCCCTTGATGTTATTTCAGTGAAATTAAAATTTCCCTTAGACCATAAATATTTGCATTGGAAAAAATTGGTTTGACCCCCAGGAGAGATGTACATATATTGGCAAAAAAATGTTCTTAATAAAAAAATATGTATATAATAAGATGGATATTCTATATACAATTTCTGAAATATATTACGTTACAGCGCCTAAGAAATATATAATATGTAATATTACATTATAGTAAATTTTTAGAAAATAAATATTTTCTTTTCGAAATTGCTCTCTGTAACTTTTATTAAATAAAATAAAACATGCGATATAAATCTTGATGTAATTTAACTATTTCGTGTCCAATTAATACTTAAATTAATTTAAAAATACGAAACATTTTGTAAATCTATAACAATGAATCTATAAGTCTTCCTATTTTAAAATTTATTAGTTAATTTTCTAAAACCACCTAAAGGACTTTAAATACTGGATTGATGAGGCTGTTGCTTGTTGAAACTCTATATCACTTAATAAAATAATGTGTTAGTATTTTATTAAGTAAAGGACTTTAATAAATTCACTTTACTTCATAAAAATCTTTATATAAACATTTCACAATGCTCCAAAGATCATTTTTACAAAAGTAGAACTTTACTAAACAGGCATAGAAAAGGCAAGATATTAATTTTTTGAGTTTTTGTTGGAATGTTAGCCATACTTCTAATTATGCGCCTTTTCAGCTATAAAACCCGAATGCGAAGAACATGAATTTCCACAGAAACATAATCCGAATAATAATTAAGATTGTATAGTGACAAAATAAAACACTTTAAGTTGAGACAAATCTTGAAATCCTTATTTTATAGCACGATTTTTAGAGCGATTTAACTAAACTGTGGCAGTGTGCATGCCAATCTAACTTATTGTCTATTGTGTTTCTTCGAAATTTTGTTGTTTCATTTGATAGTATTAAAGCAGTTTCTATTTTAAGTATATATTTAGGTTTTGCCTACATTTTCTATTTTGGAAGAGCTTTAAGCAAATAAAAAATTAATATATTTTTTATAACCAATTTATAAATTTATTCATAACCATGTAGCAGTTTATTTTAAGAGATTTGCTTGAAGAATAACTTATTATTTCCGATGTATCATCGGCATATATAAAAATATTGTTTTGTATATAGTTTGTAAGGTTATTTATAAAATTAATAAAGAGAATCATGCCAATAATGGAACCTTATGGAACACCTAAGTTGATATATATCAATTGAAGTAAATGTATGTTTGTTTGGAGTTATTTTCACGCGTTGTCGTCGATTTGTTAGATAATATTTAAACCAATCGTTTGTTAGATAATATTTAAACCAATCGTTTTTTAACCCTCTTATACCAAAGTAACAGAGTTTTTCGAGCAATAGTTTATTATCGATGCAATCAAATGCACGACTCAAAGCAATAAATAATCTGACCGGATATTCTCCGCTTTCTAGATACTTAATTAAATTAAATCTATGGTTGAATGTTTTTTTACGAAAGCTGTGTTATGAAGGTGTAAAAATTTTAATTTTATCTAGAAATTTTTCCAGTCTTTTTAACATATATAGTTCAAATGTTTTATAAAATACTGGTACGAGTGCAAGAGGCCTATGATTCTAGGTTCTAAAAAGTGGTTTTTGTTTTGAATAGACATTATGGTGATTAGTTTAAACTAGTCGAAAAATATACCAATTTCAAATGATTGATTTATTAAATATTATAAGGGTTTGGTATGACCAACCTTTATATGATGATGTCAGGAATTTCATCGAAACCAGTTGACTTTTAGTTCTTGCTTTCAAGAATATAGACTGCGATTCTAGTTGACCTTTCCAGTCCAGTTTTAGACAGTTTTTGAATTAAGTTGGGACATTTATTAATAAAACAAGTGTTAAATAAGTCACTAATAATTTGTGGATCGCCTTGAATACCATTCGAATTTATTTGTATGTTTTTGGTACGTTCAGATTTATTTGCAAGTTTATAATTTTCAAATAAGTTTTTGCCTGGTTGCTGGAGCTTATTATTAAATTCTGGTAAAATTAGTTTTCGTGATTTATATAAAAACGTAAATGTTATTATTGAATATAAATTGATAAATCATACATAGTTTTATTGTTTTTCATAATATTTTCCATGATTTTCATGGGCTTAAACTAATTTTCAAACCACGTTTTGTTTGTATTATTTGGCGCTGAAAAACGTTGACCTTGTAAATTATTTTTGATTTTCGAGAATGAACAAAAACCATTAAGAGTTAAATTGCAGCTGTAGGGCAGTCGACCATCATTCTGACTTTTTTAGTTCCTAAAAGTCTTTTGTTTAAGCCGATGTGTATTGTCCTGATGCAGAATGATGCGATCTCAGATTTTACGAAACCCTCTCGTATTTCTCAGGAAATCCCCAATTTTGAATTTTGTCGATTATAACGTCGTCTGTCACGAATACAAAAAAAATGTTCAGATAAAACTTTCTTATTTTTTCCCGGAGTATTCAAATCCGTACAAAAAATGGGGGTTCCTATTTAACTTTTCTATTTCCCGCCGCCTACCCCCTAGGAGGTTCAGGGTAGTTGGTCGCGTTTCGTATACTAGAAATTTCATGATTTATCCTTCCTTGCAACTCTTCGATATTTTGCGGCCTATTTTTGTCGACTAATTTTTTTATATGGACCCACAGAAAAAAGTCAAGGAGAGTCATATTAGGAGACCTAGCTGACCATCCAATTGCCCGCTGAGCACAATCCATTTATCAGGAAAAGTTTCATCTTGATATGCCCGTACCGCAAGTCCAAAATGTGGTGGAGCCCCATCTTGTTGAAACCATATTTATTCTGCCGGGATTGCTATTGTTAGGGAATAATCGTATAAGCTCTGAAATAATATGCTCTTGCATAATAAATATCGTTCAGTGGTCAAATTTCCATTTATAAAATAAAGTCCTATGACGTGTCCAGCAATAATGCCACACCAAACATTTACATTCTATGGTCGTTGGGTGTGAACTTCCTCCATCCAATGTGGATTTTGGTCTGATCAATATACATATACATAATACAGTTAGGTCGGTTTACGTGCCCGTTTACACAAAATGTAGATTCGCCGGAAAACAAAATGTGAGTGACAAAATTGACATTTTGTTCATAACAACCTCGCAGAACTGGATTCTACCATCAAAATTTTCTTCACTTAGCTCTTGTACCAAACTAATTTTATATCGAAGGAATTTTTCCAGTTTGCAAATTTTTTGAATGGAATATCGACTCATGTTATGATTTATACGCACATCTAACATGATATTCAAAAAACTGTTATAATAATGTACTAGCACGTGATTACGACATTTATTTACTTACCGAGACAGCTCACAAGAAAGTTAACAACTCTGAATTGTTTCATGATAATTGTAGTGTTTACAGAATTGACCAGCAATCTGGTGGAGGTAGAGGCATACTTGTGACAATAAATAATAAATATATATCTGAAGAATTAACACTTAATTTGCTTGAACTTAATGGAATAGAATCTGTCGCCACTAAAGTATAGTTTAACCATATCATTTATACAACTGTATGTGTTTATGTGGAATCTGCGATAAGGGTATCAGAGATCAACTGGTCAAGTTTATGCAGAAGTTCTAATGTTGTTAAAGCCTGCAATATTCTCTATCGACACATGCACCTCTTATTTAAACGGCATGTACGAAAAACTAAACAAAACACGTACTTATATGAATATGCGCCATGGATTAATAAAGATATTCGAAAACAATTAAGTTTAAAACATAAGTTTAGGAAATTGTACTTCAAATATCATTTACTTCATGATAAAAGAAATGATGAAGAATTAAGAAGAACTTGCAAGTACAGTACACCTAGAGATGAATTAGATACAAACCAAATATGTTATTTAACTTATATACCATGCCCTATCAAGATGATGATGTGAGTGAACCAGTAAAAACTGTTGATATTTTTGCGGATTTTTTTAGCAAGACATATATATCATCCTCTTATAAAACAAGAATATACATCTAACCAAATGCCAACTTGAAATTTTTCTATAAATTCGACTGATGCTAGACTGTATTTACGACGTCTAAGACCAAAATTTACTATGGGTCTCGATATGATTTGAGAAATTATTGTGTGTGATTGTTTCGAAGTGCTGTACGAACCACGGACGTACATATACAAATTAATTTTGCATAATGGCGTGTTCCCAAAAATATAGAACGAAGTTCGTATTTGTTTTATTAAGAAGTCTGGTGATTAAATAAAAGTGGAAAATAATCGTCCAATATCCATCTTGTGTTGTTTTTCGAAAGCATTCGAATCTGTATTAAGTGATTATATTTACTACAGTGTGAGTGAAAAACTGAATATTCAACAACACGGCTTTGTGAAACAAAGATCCACTACTACAAACTTTTGTAACATATCACAGTTTGTATCAGAACCTATGGATTCTGGTAAATAAGTTGATGTCGTATATAAGGATCTCACTAAAGTATTCGACAGGCTTGATCATAATTTGTATTTAAGCAATCGTCAATTACTAGTAGATATTAATGGTATACGATCAAAATTTTATACAGCAGTAAGCGGGCTGACCCAGGGATCTAATTTAGCTTCCCTTCTCTTACTTATATATTTTGATGGTATTAGTGAAAACCTAAAATGTTTGTTTGAAAGTTTTCAAAAACGATTCCTTCGATACTTATATTATATAAAATATAGCATTTATTGCTATGACATATTAAATTTAACGTCCCATCTGTACAAGTCAAACATATATACCTTTTTCTCTGTCATCTTTATAAGCTTGTTCATTACTCTATCTACAACACTGTGATTTTAAACCAGTTTAACTTTAAAGTCCTTAGATTGACATCATGAAATATCAGAACTTTTATTTACCTTATTACAAATAATAATTATTGTTTAAATTCTCCAGTTTATCGCTTGTCACGGTTAAACAATGAGTATCAGTACGCAGCTGATTTATTTCAACCTTCGTTTAAATGTTTCGGTAAAGAATTATTACTTGATTTAAAATTAAAAGTTTGATTTTGTTTTGCTCATAATTCTTGTATTCTTGTATTTTATTATTATTGCTCAATATGTTTTTTTTTATTATTGTAATTGTTTATAGCTAGGTCATGATTTTTTTGTATTATTCTCTGTAATTTATCTTATATATTAACCTTGTAAGAGGACTTGCAGTATATTGAGCCTAAATAAATAAATAAATATATGTATATTAAAAGAATCATATTTCTTCAGCATTTATTTTGGCCTTTTTAAGGAACTATTAAATTATGCGGGAACATAGTTTGGACAGACAAATTTTCATGCAATATTAAATGTACACTAGTCCCACTTATGCCTAAGAATGCCTTAATTTCATCATAAGTCAAATGATGATCTTGCAATATCAGCTCATGCATAGCTTCAATTTTTTCTGGAACATTAACCAATTTTGGACGATCTTCGGGAAATTCTTCTCTAAACCACTATTAAAGCCACTATACCATCAATATATGGTATAGTGGCTTTTGATGGTGTTTTATCAATAAAAGTTCTATTAAGCTTATCAATGCCTGTTGTTAAGATATTCTATTACGGTAGATGTTAAAAATTGTATTGCCCGACATCATGTTTTCATGTAATTCATGTAAATAATAATAATGTTTATTAACTACTAATCGTTTATAACTTGTATAAATTTGACTTACAATTTAAATTTTCATTATTTACGAATATAAGTTAATAAAACTTAGTCCCCTAAAGCATTGCTTGTCTGGGGCTTAAAAAAATATAGGATGAAATAAAACAAGATTTTCTATGTTTTTACCCCGGTATATTAATGATTTTACATTAATGAATTATGTTCGACTATAGTTTCGACTCGTTCAAGTCATTATCAAGAGTAACTTGAAAGAGTCTAAACTATAGTCGGACATAATTCATTAATGTAAAATCATTAATATACCGTGGTAAAAAACATAGAAAATCGTGTTTTAGTAGTAGTAGTAGTGTTAGGCTATCGACCACGTGGTCCTTCCGCCATGTGTCATTTGTGTATTTGTGTGTGTGTAAATGAGCTTGTTACTTTAAAGGATCGCCCCCGTCACTCTAAAGCACCATTAATTGTATCCCAATGGTGAATGGTACCGGTCACCCATCCGACTACTGACCCGAACCAACGTTGCTGCACGTCAGTCCGGGGCCGTAACCGATGCGCCACCACCGGCGTGTATCGTGTTTTATTTTATCCTACATTTGAAAATGAAATACCACATAGTAACGATCACCACCATCCCGTTTCTTAAAAAAAATGTTATTATTATACATTTTTTTAAATAAATTAGTAGTATATTTCTAAATATACATCTAATATACACACATATATCCATATATACAAACATACACACAAGCATACATACACTCACATACACGCAAATACTTAAAATTAAATTCCGGTCACTATGTGTTTAATTTCATTTCTAGGAGTATCGAAGAGTAATATTTTAATTTTTTTAAATAATACCAGTGTTTTGGAAATATCTTTGGGTATAAAATTAAGAAATTTTATGCCAAGATATTCACTTGATTTTTAACCAATAACCTTATTATCTTCGGTACTTTATAATTACTTATATTTCTAGTTTCGTAATAATAATCTTTTGTTGGTAGTAAATGTTTCTTCTTGTAAAAATTTAAACTCAGTACATAGAAATACAATTGTCTAATATTAAATAACTCTGCATTCTTGTTCCAATGAGTAGGTGAGTTAATTATTTAAAATTATTTTCTGAATTCCCTTTTGTAGTAGTTTGACATTTATCAAGTGTATATCACGGGCACTACCCCACCCAACAATACCGTAAGATTAAAATATCTTTAAGAAATTTGATTTTATAGGTTATATGTCTTAACTTTTCAATTACATAATTAAAATGTTCATCATACTCAAGGAAGCTATCAATTATAATACCAAGGTATTTAGTCGACAAGTTTAATTTTAACTTCACCTAAATATAGTTTTAATGTTATGTGTTGGTACTGTAGAATATTGCGATGTAGATAGGTGAAAGGAACCACTGTTTTAGAAAAAATTATTAATGAAAGCATACGATCTATTTAATTAAATGCAATTTTTCTCTTTATAGAACAAAAGAGAATCATCCGCAAAACATACCACTTCTGCTTTGCTGTTTAAGAAAATAGGCAATATATAGTATAGACTGAGTAATAAATGTCCTAATACTGTGCCCTGTAGAATCCCGCATTTTAATAATTGTGAGATGCTAACGGTATTACATATTTTCACTGATTGACTTTTATCTATCAAGTAACTTTTAAATAAAGCATGCGGTGTTTCTCTTATACCACAGTCAAGACCACGGTTCAGGACGTAAAAGCAGCATCCCACTTTTTCTTTTTTAAATACTTTTCGCAATAGCCCACTATTTTCTATAATGTATTTGGTATAAAAATTATTGACTGCAATCTGTGTGTGCAATAAACACTTCACTTTATTATTTTTATTATTTTATTGCATTTATAATTTAATAATATTATAAATTTGGCACATTCTATCCTAATTTATTTACATCAATTTACAATAAGTATATGCAGCACACCTCTTTTATTTATAACATTGATTAAAACAATCAATAAACATAAACAAAACAAATGGTATATGGGCATCAAAACATTTTGAGTAACTCTGCTAACAAAATGTTCAACTTTACGTTAGCGATGTCTATTGTCAGATAGCAGCACGGAAAAATGACATTTTCAAAATATAAAAGGAAAACATCATATAATTAAGTTTATAGCTACACTATATTCGTCCAAAAATAAGCAACTAATTAAATGAAATAAATTTAAATTATGATTTAACACCAGCATAAAGATATTCTTGACGAGAGTATTAACTATGTAATCTTGAGTGCAAAATATTTAGAACTTTTAGTTCAATATATAATAAAATTCAATATTGAATGAAACATCACTAAACTTTAATTTGAATTAATAATTTATTTGAAAATTTCTTCAACTAAAATAAAATTTCTTACTATTTAAAGGTGGTTTGGAAGGATTTATAGAAGGGCACGTAAATCATTGCAAATCTCTTTTAAGTACATATTGAACGTCAAAATTAATTTCCTTTAAGTCCTTAAATGAATTAACCTTATATAATATAGATTTATTTGTGAGAAAACTATATTAAGTAGACACTATTTAAAGATAAAATAAGATACTCCTCATGTTTTATGTATGTAAAGTATAGGACCTTATTAAATCATTGACTATAGAGGCTTCTACTTCGTTATACATATTAAATCACAAATTAAACACAATAATTACAAAGTAATAATAATGATACCTGAATGTATTGAAACCGTTGGTCACCATATAAATAAATAACTATTATACAAAACAAAGTAATTATTGTGTTTAATTTATGACGTTATTAAATGTTATAAAAAGCAAAAAAGGGTATTGTCAATTTATAGCTGATACATGAAACCAAGGAATAGTGTTAGAAAATTTTGATGAATCTTATTGGTTTGAGTTTTAAAAAGGATTTTAAGAAATATGATGAAAGATTACGTATATTAATGTCAATGTTCTTAGTTTGCTGGAAAATTTGTAATTACTTAAAAAGACTAATCCTTTGGCCGTTATTCCAAAAATTTAATAATATAAAAATTTAAATTATTTATTTTAACGGCAAAAACCCTTTTACAAAATAAAAATAATACAAAATTACTACATAAATACACTTAAAAGTACTTATATTCATGGTATTTAAAAAATGGAATATTTAAACTTTTGTAAATGTAATAAAAATATTACACATTTAATTAATTTCTATTGAAAGTAAGAATTGCATTATAGATTTTTTAAACTGTGCCTAGAACCAGAAAAAAGGTCAATGTTTCTACAAACAATATGGATCGACATAAAAACTATTCAATCCTTAATTAGCTTAACTCAAAATGTTTTCAAATGACGTTGCAAGTTTAGTTGAATAGCGTTAAAGTTTAAAATACATAAAAGCTCATCACAATTTATAAAAGAATTACACTAATTAAAGAGAAAGCATAAATCCATCACATCTGTTTTAACATCAAGAGTTGGTATGTTAAATAAACATCGAATAGCTTGAGTTTCCATTAATTTGAGAGTTGATTTCTTAACCATTATTTTCAAAATCTATTATGTACACGTTCTAATTTATTAATATTAGTAACGTATTGAGAAGACCAAACTATAGATGAATATTCAAGCTGCGGTCTAATAAATGAAACATATAACATTTTAACGGTCTCTAGGGAAAATTTTGGAAGAAATCTATGTATAAACCCTAATAACTTTGATGCTAAACCAGTAACATGGAAATTAAAAGATCATTTTGGTCAAAACATACGCCCAAATCATTAAAAAAATTTACGTCTTCTAATTTATAACACTCCCGGAAATAATCATAATTGTGTATGACTCGAATGCGGCAGAATGTTACTTTTGTTCACTTACTTGTGTTTAAATATAATTTAACGACCAATTACACAACACCAATTACATAAACTTATCACATCTTCCTGCAACCTGTCCGTTTCATTAATAGACTTCACTTTGAGAAATAATTTTAAATCATCTGTAAATAGCAAGCAACGACAATATTTTAAAATTTCAACAATATCGTTAATAAATAAAATAAATAGTACGAGACCATAATGGGACCTTTGCGGTATACCCGATGTCACATCCACTACTCTAGAAATATTCGAACCTATTTTTACACATTGGCTGCGCACCGTGATAAAGATTCTGATCCAATTAATGACTCTGGGACCAAAACCCATTAACGATAATTTTGCAATAAGGAGTTCATGATGTACGCGATCGAAAGCCTTCGCGGAAACTGTATAGATTAAGTCAACTTGTGATCCAATTTTAAAGGTTTCGAGACGTTACACTAGAATTGTGGTTGTCGATCTTCCTTTCTATCCTATTTCCAGCTTTAAACAAGGGCATTATGTAGCTCCTTTTCCAATTTGAAGACACCACACCGGTTAATTTAAATAAAATTGTACTATGTAGTTTTTATAAGGTAAGCTGGAATACCATCTGGGAACATCGCACAACTGTCTTTAAGATCAACAATACTCTGAAACGCAGGCTCCGAACTTACACAAAATGTATTTAAATCATTTTGATTAACACATCTGAAATTTGGAATATTAGTATCAATAACTGTAAATATTGGTGAAAAAGACTAGGCAAATACAAATCACTGGCGTTGTTCCATTCAGGAACATATAGCTCGGATATCTAGTTTTGTCTCGTACTTCGTTCACAAACGACCAAATCTTGAAGGATTTTGTTTTTGCTGTCTTCTTCTATTGTAAATTTAAGTTTTAATTATTACTATTAATTACCTTTAAAACTGATCTAACTGACGTGCCACCATTAAAATATATGATAACATATTTTAGCTTAGATACATTTAAAATTTAAACTGAAGATTATTTCTTCTATATTTTAAAATATCTGCTAATAATTTTGTTAGCACTATTTTATTTTCAAACAGAACATGTTAATGAATGATATTATTGGTTAGTTTTTATGTTATCATTGACAGATTTAAATAATAACCCAAAATATTATAGTTTTCATTATATATTCTTACAAAAATAAAAAATAGCAATTCTCGCTTAATACATGCAAACATTGCATTTTTGTATAAATTTTCACATTAAAGAATCATCATCATACCATCCAAAATTAAATCAGTAATACACGATGAAAAATAATATTTATAGTAATAGTCTACTTCACATCGAAATTTCCTACAACATTTGTGTTTAAAAAATTCAAATTCTTCACCCTCTAAATATCCCGTCAAGTATATCCAACCCTATTGATAAAAATGACCGTATCGTTATCCTCATTACCCTGACAATACGGGCGACACGTCGTTAACGACATTTTAACATGTTATTTAGCATTGACTCTTTCGGATTGACCGGTGTCCAGTCCGGCGGTGCACCACGGCCG
Source organism: Ontholestes murinus (assembly GCA_963969525.1). Classification (NCBI taxonomy): domain Eukaryota; kingdom Metazoa; phylum Arthropoda; class Insecta; order Coleoptera; family Staphylinidae; genus Ontholestes; species Ontholestes murinus. The sequence goes on from OZ018388.1 coordinate 35,070,167, forward strand.
GCGGACCGGTAATGCGGGAAAACGGGAAACGGGTTCGACTCTTCAGGAAGCGCAAGAACGTGGAGTGGACGTTCCGGTCAAGTGGGCGCCGGAATTAAGAGTGTTTATTAAAATGTCATAATCCGATGGCCGGTGCTCTGGGTCTCGGTCATTTATCAAACGGTCCCCGAGGCGTGTTTTGAATACTCGAGTGGACAGAAGTCACCGGTCTCGCCCCTCTGATCCGGAAGTGGACGGATTACCGACGCACGGTAGGTGGCCGACCGGAAAAACTTATCGCACGATTAATGCCAATTATTGATACCAGACCAGAAATTCTCGTTTCTACACAATGTGCGATTAATGTCACGTCTTGATTAGTTGAAATCGTTGACATTTTCACACACATCTTAATAATTCTTCTCACTAATTCTCCTATACAATTGTCAATCGTATTAATATCACTACATTGAAAATAAATTAAATAAATAATAAATTAATGGTTAAACAGTTAATTCTTTCTGTAAACTTAAATCAAGACAATAAATTTACGTGAGTTTTTTTTTTATTTTACTTTTCTTAAATTAATATATTTAGGTAAAACAATGAAATAAATAAATATTACACCTCTGAAAATATTTAACAAAAAAATAAATTAGATTCCTGTAATTATTTTATAGTATACCTAATTTATTATCGTCAATAACTTAAATATATAAAAATTATTATTATTAAAGTGAATAAAGTTTATAAGACGATTAATTAATGTAAATTTAACAAATTTGAAATTTCGGGTTGGTCAGAGTGATTAAAGAATAAACAGTCTGAACAAAATGTTTATTTTCTATTAGTTTTCTCGCCAGTGTTGTGTACCCACTATTAATCTTAGTTATTTATGTACACTTTTCATCAATCACACTGTAATATTTACCTTAAATCCAAAGAATCTTTATCTCCAATTCCAGAAACTTATATATTAATTATAAATTTAACAAGTGTTTAACACCCTCGCATTATAAAAGGGATTATTTTTCACATTTTTAAATTAGTATTAAACCAGAAAACATTTAGTCTTTAATAAATCGTGAGTCAATATACAGTTAGTGTTAAATAAATCTTCAACCTCCAAAAACATTCGTGTTATTATCGCGGCTACATAAGTACTATTTAAAAGTAACAAAATTGATCAAAAATGATGGAAGACAGAACGATGAATTTGTTTCCGAAGTTTTTAATGATATTTATCAGATGTTGAAGCTGCTGATGACTACAGTGAGAGTGACGAGAGTAGTGAAATTCGTTTTGTCTTGCCTAGAAGAAGAAAAATGGTATTATCAACACCGGAATTAGAATTAGAAACGTCCATAAATATAAACAACATAAACACTAAGATGTGGAGTTATGTGAGTGTCCAAGAAATAAAACAATTTTTTGGACTGAATATACTTATGGTACAAGTAAAAAAATAAAATAACTGATTATTGGAGCACATGTCCAGTTATTGAAACACTCATTTTTAGAAAAGCTGTGACTAGATTTAAACAAATTTTACAATATTTACATATTTCAAAGAATGAAAAAAATGTAAATAATGAAAGTAGGTTTAATAAAGTAAAACCTATCTTGGATTACTTCAAAAATAAATTTCAGCACGTTTACACACCAAAGCAACAACTATCTTTAGATTACTCTCTGTTAACCCATATGTTGGAAGCATATCATAATATGGTATTTTGGCGTGAATGGTTTATGAAGCAAATTCAGGATATATTTGTAATTTCCAAATATATACTGGCACCGGCCATTGAATGATATGGTTACGAATCTCCTGACTGACTACGAAAAATTGTAGCATCACATTTACCTAGACATCTATAATAGCGTCAATTTAGCGGAAATATTGCATGAAAAAAAAATCGTATATGTGGAACTGTGAGAGTAGATCGAGGCTTACCTTCGCAACTTAAAGGTCTCCGTTTAAAGAAGGAAAGTCACCGTTTCTTAGAAGAAATGACATGCTGTTGCAAATATAAGACAAGAGAGAAGTATGTATGATTTCAACAATTCACAACTCGACCATTATCAATACCAGATAGATAGATGTTATATGGGTGGTACCAGCGCCTGTTCCACCGCAATCTTTTTAGATCTATTGTGGATCCCTACTTAGCTCAGATGACCAGCTCTAGTTTTGCCTCTTCGATTAGTTCCATTAGCCCTGGCTTGAGTATAGGTCTCCTCGCTTGGGTTTGTAGTGCCCAGCTTTTGATATCTAATCCTTGCTAGGTCCTCGCAATAGCATAGGACGTGGAACGTGTCGTCTTTTTCCTCTAGGCAGAATCTGCAAGGTGCTGACATCAAACTTACTATTGTTTTGACCATTTTCCTGTCTTGTTTCAGAAGTTCAGTCGTGAATTTTGGCGTATGTTTCTTAAGAAACTATTTCGCATGTCTCTCTCCTGATGAGTTCGTCCATCAGTCCATCAGGTTTGGGCCTGTTTCTCCACCTATTTTTGATGAATCGTTTAACTGCGGTTTTGGAGATTCCGCAGGAGGGCTCCGGGCCAATTACTGTTTTTGTCGAGCCTTGTTTGGCCAGATTGTCGACCATCTGTTGAATTGAATTGTTTACCATTCAAAGAGTTTTACAAAGAATCAAATTGATTTTGCCGTAAATGCGTCAATCCTCGGATTTCATGCCCGACTAATACCCAAATACTTTAAATTCAAATATTCTAAAACCACTATTCACGAATAGATCTCATCTTTTCACACAAATCAGCGACAATTAATGATGAAAGAAGACAATTTTAAAGACCTACGGTTAAAAATGTATTCACGTAATCTTCAATACAAATTTTTATCTCTCTCTCTCTGTATTCGGAAAATGGAATGAAGATAATGGAAAATTCTAGAGTTTTACAAAGAATCAAATTGATTTTGCCGTAAATGCGTCAATCCTCGGATTTCATGCCCGAAACGATTTCCCTTGAAACCCTAAATACTATATTTAGGGTTTCAAGGGTAATCGTACCGATAAATTTAATGACTTCAAAGAAGAAATGAGCTATTATGCATAGTAATTACTTTGTTTTGTATAACAGTTATTTATTTATATGATGTCATTCCCCTAATATTCTCCGTGTCCTGGGATCCATATGATTGATACTTTTTGTGACTGTCAATCAATAAGAGCACATATATAGTCCCACACTAACTTAGATACGACCTGTGTGGAGCTTAGTGCTCTTAGTAGCGTCGGGCTGTCGGAATATGTAGCAATTGACCTACTTTTGGTGTCTTGTCTTGCTATTTCTCTTGTGCAGTGGTGAAGAGTTATCGCCTGTGCTTGGACACCACCATGTTCCTTGGTGAGAATGACATAAATCTTTATCTCGGGTTTAGTACCATATATACCTGCTCCTACCCCTTTATCGGGCTTTGAGCCGCCCGTGAACTAATTTGCTTTGGTGGACTGGCCTTCAATACTAATAAATTTGAAAAAAAACAGGGCTACCTATTGTAAAATTCTTTTCGTATTTCTAACATGTTAAACCATAAATAAATTACTTTTGAACTATATTTGATAAATGCAGATAAAGGATTAATTAGAAGAAATAAAGTGGAAACTGTGTAAACTCAACCTGTAAGAACAAATTCTGGTGATTCGCCATTGCGATTATCTATGAATATTTAATCGCATTGTTTAATTAAAATTTTAAATACAGGCAAAAAGAAGTCACCTTAGAAAGCGTGCAAAGTATGCAAATCTAAGGAAAAACTAAATTTTGTAACATTCCTGTTTTCAACGTTACCACCTTAAAAAAAAACTATTAAATATATTTACTATTTATTTTACTCTTGTTCATGTATTACTTTAATTTTATTCAATGTTTTATTACATACAAAAATAGGTTTTGGGTTTTAATAATTTTTTGTGTTTATTATTTATGTTATTAATTAATTTAATTTTAGTGCTTAATGTTTATTAGTTTTATTCAATGTGCTAACATAAATTGTGTAAATATTTATACACATGCATAAATACAAACAAATAATAACTGCACATGAAATGAACTGAGTTCACCTATGATGATCTTCCACTTCCTCCCAGATTCTTTTATATTTATCTATGATAAATGCAATGCTGTTTTGAATTATATTTCAGCATTTTTATTTCAATTGATAAAATATGGATTTTGTCTTACTGACTGATTGCTAGAGTTTTTAGTTTTTTTTTTTAATTAATAAAAAGTGATTTGAAGTTTTTATAAGTTTTCTAAGCAAAAACAATATCAGAAACAACACATAATCATCTTGGGATAAATTATTCGTTCCAATAATAAAATGTAATAAAATCCTTTAGTTCGTTGTAGAAAATTAAATATTATCATTTATTAGTTTATTCAACAGAAATAATTTCATTCAAATTAGTGTTGCTTTAATAGTTGTACTATTTGTAACACGCAAATTAATTTGTATTATTCAATGTCTGTCGAAGTATTAGCTAGAGAAGTAGTTGTTTCAAATTAATTTGTTTTGTAGTCTTAGTAAGACTCATTGTTGTAGATTCACGAAATGTTTTCGTATATTCGTTCCAATGTTTGACCAAAATGTGCGGCTCTGGGCAAAATGAAACAATGAATTTTAGCGGGGTCAGGTTTTTGCATTACCGATATATACAGTGGTCGCGAAAGTGAATAAATAATAAGTAAGATAAGTAAATATCTGAAAACAACCATTGATCCTAAAAACCCATACCCAAAACGTAAAATTGAAAATCATGAATAAAGCACCGCAATCGGTCGTGACATTCAAAAATAAAGGAATTTCTATTAAGACTGCGGTTCATATATATAATATGATTCGCCATCTCTTGCACTGCAATTCTATTTCATAATCCCCACCTCACCATTTTAAGGAATTTGCAAGTCTGTGAAAGATCAGCTTTTAGAATACTGACAAAAATCAGGCTTCCTAGCAATCATCACCATAATCAAAATCCCATTTTATCCCAAAAAATATATGCCTTGCGTATTTATCCTCAAATTTGCCACTAATACCCAAATACTTTAAATTCAAATATTCTAAAACCACTATTCACGAATAGATCTCATCTTTTCACACAAATCAGCGACAATTAATGATGAAAGAAGACAATTTTAAAGACCTACGGCTAAAAATGTATTCACGTAATCTTCAATACAAATTTTTATCTCTCTCTCTCTGTATTCGGAAAATGGAATGAAGATAATGGAAAATTCTAGAGGTTATAAAAAATATTCTTGCAATTTAGAAAAGAAATTCCTGAGAGATAAGGTAAGAAAAAAGTTCTTGAATTTTATAAGCTCTTACTGTTATATAATAAAAGAAAACAATGAGAAACGTTGGAGAAAACATAATCTAAATTCCTGGCAAAAATTCTAGAAAACTGCAGAAATCCAAATAATTGTACAGCTCTCAAATAATATTCTTGCAATTTGAAAGAGACATTCCTGGGAAATTTCGATAAGAAGGTAAGAAACATTTATAAAAATCTAATATATAAAAAAGTAATATATCTAGCACTATGACTTGTGACTTGGGTGACACTACTGTGATGAATAATGATGAATAATAATAATTATTATTATTTTTCTTTAAAAATAATTTTAACATTACCAAAAATGGGAAAATTTAATTGCTAGAATATTATATGTATGTAAATTGCGGAAGGATTCCAATATAATCCTATAATTTCTCATCAAAAATTCTGGAAATTCTGATAAGATAATGCAAGATATAATAAAATATCTCGTTCAGATTATGAAAAAAATTAATAGCTTGGATGAAAAATGTTGAAAAATTTACTTTTTAGAATGAGCAACTAAATATTAAAATAATAAACTTGAGATGGTAATATTTATTGCTTGTGTCAATTTTTTTCATTTATCATAGAGGCGGTTTAAAATTGAAGAGATTATTAAGCTGTAATATATTACGTCCTCTTTTTTAACAAATAGTCCCACCAATTGTAAAGGTAATCAGGGCAACAATATGCTAATTTAAAGGGAAAAACGCGTAGGAAATTTGTCGCGATAACCATCAGCCACAAATTATATTAAGTTTCCACGATTTGCATAGAATTACAAATGGTGGCCCGAAGAATTAGTCTTTTCTTCTGGTCGGTTTAATTTTCTGAATGTGATAACAATCGTCCGGCTAGTAGGAACAGTATCGGGTTGATTGGGGTGCCCTTAAATGGCAACAATTGGCGATTGTTCGCCACTGCCGGCCACCAACCCTTCTCAAGACGTCTGCACGGTGCGCTATATATGATTTTTTTGTGCTTTGTGCCCATCGGCCACTTCCCAGGATATCCACCAACGGACCACTCGGACTTCTTAGTAAACGGTGGACAATTAGTCATTTGCATATGAAATACATTGATAGTTTAGGAAATTGAATTAAATTATATATTTAAAATTTTAGTTACTCTTCTTAATTGTATTTATTTTGTTTAAAAAATATTTTAATCAAATATATATTTTTAATTTGTCAAACATTAACGCTTATTGAGTTTTTATACATGCATGATAATAATATATAACAATTAAAACCGACCCCTAAGTGTCAAAAATATTAATATTCAAATCAATATTATATAAAAATTCAGATAAACTTGTTATGTGTATAATTATTAAATCACGTAGGTACTTCATTTGTATTTGTTTTATTTTGTATTTTAAAATGTATAACGAAGTAGAAGCCTCAGGTATCAACAATATTTATTAAGTAGTTGATTTAATAACAATACAAATTATTGTAACTACCCATAAATCCCAGTATTTCAGTTAAATGTTCTTCTAATTTATGTTTACATATAATATGTAATTTTTATATAGTATAAACAGGATTTTGTAAAGTGAAATATAAATAAATAAATATGTATAAGTAACAATGATATTTTATGTAAAACGTAGTTTATGAGCTTGTATTATTAGGAAAAAAACGATTTAGTAGCTTATTAATTTTTCATTGCTTTATAAAATTTATAAGAAATTAATTGTTTCGTAACGACTAATCCATTGGTTAAATCATTCGAATATTAAGTGTTTATATTAAGAATTGAATACTTCCGCGGTAATTGAATGAGCTGTTCAATTATGGTTATGAAAAAAAAAGTATATGGCCACTTAACCGTTAAAGGGCGATTTTAATGAAATAATTGTAATCCCATTTGTCCGCAGGGCCCGCACAAGGCGGGCAATCGAATTAAAAAATGATACGTTAAACATTAATCACCCTGGCCAAAGAGAGAACCGGCCGGCTAAAATAAATTCACTCCAACATTATAATATGTCCGGGTAAATGGTCATTCTTAATTTATGCCTTTGAATTTGTAATTTCGCAGGCAAGCACGTAAGTACACACATATAACCGGCCCATGAAATTGAACTGGGGGTAGGGTAGAGAGAGGTACGTACGTACACCCCTATCGCGCGCACCCCGCCGGGCCGAGGGCGAGGGTCGCGGCGACAGGTACACCTTTTGGCGCTGACCTTTATGTCTTGTCCTGGCCCCGGTGCCCTCGGGACACTTCCTTATAACGTTATTTATTTCCTGGTGCCTCCTAGTCCGGGACTAAATTCGTTATAAATTTTATTGTTGCCTGTTTGGCCATGCGTGCCTTTTCAAATTCGGATTAGTTTAAACGTTTTTTAATTGAATGGACCGGCCAGCTCTCTTAAATGGCGCACGAAGGAGAAAAAAAATTGTAGGACCATCCGTCCGAGAGGGATTTAACCGTTACGGAAATGTCTTTTTTTATTTGATTTGAATTCAATTAATTCATTTATAAACCTTCAATAAGAATACGGCCTAGATAATACAATTATTATTATTCGCATTTCTTTATGATCTTCATTAAGATTTATATAACGGTAAATGATGCTAGAGTAATTTTTTTTTATTTTCCTCATTGATCATAATTAGATATTTTTTAAATAGACAAACATTTTTAATAATTACAAAGATTAACGGTTTGGATTATTAAATAAAATAATTCATTATTTACATGACTTGTTACATCTTTTGGTCCATAATACGATAAATATTAACATACATATTCAATTCTGAGTGAATTAGCTAAACGTGAGGGAGTTACGTTATTAATAAATATTTTGAAGATCTTTACAAACTACATGCAATATTTGTAATGCAACATCTCTCAATAGAAATTTCTATATTTCAAAATCAAGAGATTCAATAATATAAAAAAAGCGTCAGGAAATTGGAAGTGTTAACGTCCTGCCCTCTAACAATAATTCACTTGATGTGCTCCTTAATCTACAAGAAAATATCAAAAACGTTAATACCAATATATCACAATATTAATTAAAAGGTTAATTAAACACTTGTTTCATTATTTTTATATTTCTCCGACTAGTTAAATAGTGAAACAAAACCAAGTGCTTAATTAACCTTCTGATTAACATGAACATGTTTCACCTCGGGTTAAGTGACCATTTAATTCACCGTATCACAATATTAGTGAGAGGAGAATTTACTCAAAAATTATTATTTAGAGAAATAGTTAATATAGCACGTTCTAGTAATTAAAATTTTGCTTGTATAGTTTACTAAGTTGACATCAGTGAAATAATCCTTGATGAGTGGAAAAAAGTCACACCCAATACAATAAATGTATTCGAAGACACATAAGTCACCCTTTCTTAAAGAAAATTTTGACCAATTAAATGTTTAAATCGGTCAAGGCATTTGACATAAACAAACTCTGCTTCATTTAAGAATTGGTATGCATCAATGTCTAAATGTATTATTTCTATATAGAGATACTACACGAATAATATCAGCCATAACAGAAATAACTTGTCTTAATGGTTGCTGTTCAAGTTTTAATACCACAATTGTAAGTTAAAACCATAGATGATTGTGCTTAACTTTTACTTCTTAATCGAATTTTATAGAGGTTGTATCGTTAGTTTGTGCAAAGGTGGTTTTCGAGAAATTGCTAATAGCCTTAACCGAAACAAATGAACTAAGAGTCAGAAACTTTGCAAGAGAAAAACCTGAAGGCAAATAAGTACAAATGAGGTTCGAATTATGGAAACAAAAGATAGATTTTCCAGTACCAGATCAATTGTAGATCTATGGTTAGCTAACAAAGGTAATCCTGTAACCCTTGAACGGTTTACCGCAGAATAAGAACTTTCAGCTTGCAATCCTATCGGCCATATCTTGTGTTAAGGCTGACATCTCAAAATCGACAGTAAAATTTGACTGATTCTGTTTTAGGATGCATTATGGCCGTATGAGGGTCAGCCGGAGGCGCAGGGAACGTTTATTTATTTATTTATTTATTTAACAGTATAACCTTTATATACAATATATATTACATAATTACACAAAGTATGTAATTAACACATAAATACATTTTCTTATAGATTACAAAGTATTAAATCTTATATACATAAATTTACAAAAAAATTTACAGCATAGTGAAAACATAATCTTAAGTTAGTTCATATGCAAATTTAAAGACCTATTAAAGTTAATAAGTGTTGAGTTGAATAAATTAAACCACGGCAAATGGCATAAATTATTCGCAGAATTTATTAAACGGTCCAAAACATTGTTGCTAGCAATGTTGGTGCGATGTAATATCACCTTAAACAGAGGTCTATTTCTAGTAATCATCATAGTATCTGGCGCATAAAAATTGATACTTCTCAGTAAGTTACTACAGTCAATAGTACTATTTATAATCTTATGTAAAAATCCAGGCCGTTTATAGTTCTGCGTTTTTCTAGAGTACATAAGTTCAAATCATGTATGATTATATCATATTTACCCCTAACATGTCGTATTCCCATTTTAAATTCAGCACCTCTTAAAAACTTCTGCTGGATTCGTTCAATTTGTTTGATAGCTCCTGTCTAATAAGGAGACCAAAAAGGTGACGCATATCCTAGAGTTGGGCGAAGTAAGGAACAGTTAAGTGCCAATATTCCAAGTGATTGAGATGAACGCCATATGTAACCACATAATTTGTGACTTTTGCTACATATATAGTTGATATGATTTTTAAAATTTAATATTGAGTCAAAAATCACTCCACGATCCTTTATGGAAATCACACGTTGCAATTCAGTGTTATTAATTGTATATTTATTGTTGATAGTTTCTTTATTGCGAGAAAACGATATAATTGAACATTTACTAATGTTAAGAGAGAGTTTATTATTGCTACACCACTCCAATAAATCATTGATATCGCATTGAATTTCTTGACAGTCATTCATGTTCTTTATGACTCTATACAATTTCAAATCATCAGCAAATAGTAAGAAGTTGCAATATTTTATGTGTCTAGATATGTCGTTGATGAATAGTAAAAATAATATTGGTACACAATGTGATCCCTGCAGAACCCCAGATACTACAAAAATTTATTTTGACAAAAAGTTATTTACCTGCACATATTGCACTCTATTTTTCAAAAATGATGAGAACCACCGAATTATGTTGTTATTAAATCCTAGTCGACGTAATTTGGAAATTTTTATCTTATAATAATTTACCTGATCAAACGCCTTGGAGAAATCAGTGTATGTACTATCGACTTGATCATATTTCTCCAAGGCGTTTGACAAGAATGTTTGTTACTCCATTAAATTGTTTAGAGTGGACCGTCCTGGCATAAATCCGTGCTGTCTCACAGAAATTATATTATGACACATTTTTCCAACTTTACCAGCAACAATATCATTTAAAATCTTGGGTATGACGGAGTGAATGCAGACGCCTCTGTAGTTTTCTATATTATCACGCAAACCTTATTTATAAATAGGCACAAGGTAACTTATTTTCCACTGGTCTGGCACAAAGCCGAATTGGAGTGAAGTGGAAAACAAAATGAACAAACATACTTTCTTAAAACTATACTCGGTATACCATCAGAACCTACAGAACATGAGTGGCGAGATCCTAATAGTGCATCAAATGTTTCTTCCAAAGTGATATCCAAACCGAAATTTTGAATTACACCAATGCTATTAAAACAAACTTCATCTGGCTCCTGAAGGTCAACATCTGCATCTTTGATGTATACGGATGAAATGTATTCAGCAAACATATCAACTATTTCCTTGGCTGAGTTAGCACTTCTGTCATTGTAATTCATAACATTGGGAAGGCCATTTTCTTTCTGAGTTTCCTTTACGTATTTCCAAAAAACTTTGGAACTTTTTTTATGGAGTTCTCAATTTTACTTAAACATGCCTCATATAAATTTTGACTTAAAGTTTTACCTTCCATGCGTAAATTACTGAAAGTTATATAATCTTCGTATTTGAGTGACAATTTATACTTTCTATGAGCAACTTTCTTTTTCCGAATACAACTGATTGAATCAGCATTAAACCTTCCTTGTCTTTTAAATTGATATACCAATTTAGCATGGAATAATATAAATTGAGATTAATAAAGTCAATTTGATTTAACATATAACGTATATTAATTAATTTCCAAATTAAAAGCAATATGATGACGGTTCCCTTGGGAAATAGTATCTAAAGCTTTTTGAATCTTTAGCGATAGCAGATGAGTGAATATTAAATCGAGAAAAACGCCGTTATTATTAGGAATATTGTTGACTTGAGTTTAATTTAAAAATTCGAAAGCTTCTAAAACAGTCTGAGCTTGTGCCGACAATCTATCGAATGGGGTTAAGCAATTATTGATATTTATCCAGTCTATATTGGGTAAATTGTAATCGCCACATATTACAAAATAAAATCATTCAATTGATTGCACAGATACTCTAAGGTTGCACAATGACTAACATATAGGTTATTATCAGAAGCAGGTGGAATATAAATACTACCGAAAACATAATTAATGCTTTCAAGAGTAACAGACATAAATATTTGTTCGATTGAATATGCACTTATTGTTATTTCACTAGCATTCAAAAAATTTTTAATTGCTATTAATACACCCCTCCATCTTTTTTGTTGCTTGTATTAGGATTACATTAGCATCTAATTATTATAATTTGCCCACTTTAATTCACTATTTTTCAAACCTTCAAACAGCCACGTTTCCGTTAGAATAATAATATCATAGACGTTACAATTAATACTTAACATAATATCATTAATTTTGATTCTCATACCACCCACATTTTAATAATAAATATTTAGGAGTTTTTTGCATTAGAGTTATCGACAGGCCCAGATGAAATTAAGTATGGAAGATTATTTCGGTACTCCTTTTTAACTTGAAGATCATGGAATACATTCTTCATGTGCTGTCTTTTTTAAGTGTTAGATCGGCTTTAAAATGATTTTTACGGTTCTTTATGAATTTATTCGATTTTAAAACTTCTTTAGTAGTTTCTTCATCATCAAATGGAAATTTAATAGGTCTTTGTTTTAAATTTCCCAATTCTGGTGATATTGATGGGCTTGTTGTTAATACCCACACTAGTTAATATATCTTCAACAGTTTTTCTATCTTCGGCAGATTTACTATCAAATGAATTCGCCGTTGATTCAGCAATATTAAATAAAAGAACATTATTTTTTCGTCTATTTCTTTCTTCAATTTCAGAAAGAACTTCTTCAAACTGCACACTGTTGTGTACCGAAGCCTCGGTAAGTAACTGTTTCGATTAAGAGCTCTCCAGTTTAGCTAAACGAGATTCAATGTCAACAAATCTTCTTTCTATAGAAAGTCTAGAATCCGATAAGGTTTCTTTAGTGTCATCGTTTATTTTCGTAATTTTCTGATATATTTCCGACAATGTTATAGGTAAATAATCAATTTCCGCACTATTCTGTGAAACGGTGTTTGATTCACAATTAAAACAATTCCAAGTAAAATTACCTTTTGTGATAAAAGCGATTTCTACTTCATTAAGCTTAGAACATTTGATATGGATATACTTCTCGCATTTTTTACATTTTTTACACCACCAGGGCCAAATTATTTAGAAATTTTACTTACAAATTACAAAAACAAGGGAATTTCCACCAAATCAACTGTTAAAATCTATAAAATGATTTGCCGCCCTATACTCAACTATGGTAATATCCTTTTCTCCCACTCCTGCAATCCTACTCTCCACAATATCCAAGTTAGCGAGCGATCCTCCTTAAGAATCCTTACCAAGATCCGCCATCCTAATAATCCTCTGCATAATCGCTCTAACCAACCCCTATATGACTCTACCTCTATTATTCCCATCAATGAAATCCTAACCATACCCCAAATACAAAACCCCTTCATTCACTACATTTGAATTTATCGCATCACATCATCCATCACCATCATCAGAGACAGACTGACGAAACACATCGACAATGACAACTCCAGGCTGAAAGACCGCTGGTCGATAGCCATTTAGCAAACTAACAAACTAAAGTCATCTGTATCATTCATATATTATATTACTTGTATCTGTGTTTGTTAATAAAGATGTATTTATATAAAAGAATATTTATGTAATAAATATTTTTGTTATTAAAGTTAAATTTAGGCATAAATTATAGTAAATAGAAATCTACAGCAAATGAGTCTTATTAAGACTACAAGAACAAATCACTTTCGAAACAACTACTTCTCTAGCTAATACTTCGACAGACATTGAATTATACATAAGTAATTTGCGTGTTACAAAAAAGCAAGGCTATCAAAGCAACACTAGTTTGAACGCATTTCTTTCTGTATATTTCTATTTATTAGTGAATTTTCTACAACGTAAAGGACTTATATATTATCTATTATAGTGACTGCAGAGTAAGTTAGAGCTGATAAACAGCGTTTTCTAATTCTTATAAATAATCAAGAATTTATATTATTTGTAATAAAATTTATAACGAAATAGAGTTTTTAATTTATGTAAGTTCTATAATATGATAAATTATTAAAGGAGGATAATAATTTAAAAAAAGAATAGTAATTAATGCAGGTACTAGGGATTAGACAACAACATGCTAAAGGTAAAAGTGGAAACAAATTAATGTCAAACAAGAACATTTAAAGCAGATTGGAAAAATAAGCAGAGCAGGTGTTTAGGTACCCCAAAATCTGTCCGAAGAGAACAAATCCAACTGATCTATCACGTGCAACATATTGCTTCAACGGAACCATACAGAACCGTTATTTTTTTTTTTTTCGTTTGATTACTGGAGATGAAAAGGACCCATTTTTCGTATATGATAATCCAAAACGCAAAAGGCAGTGACTCTCTCCAAATGATTCACCACGAAGTAATGCAAAGCCGGGTTTACAATCCAAAAATCCAAAAATGCGCTTCTATGTGTTTGGTGGAGTATTCGCGAAATTATTCATTTTTTTACTGAAACCTAGACAAACTGTTAATACAGTTCTTTATTGTGAAAAATGGGATGAAGTTATCCAATCTTTCGAAAAATATCCTGTAATTGACAACAGAAAAGGCGACATTCTACAACACGACAATGCAATATCACACTTTGGAAGAACTCACCCACCATACTGCCCAATATCGCACTCTTGTATTTCCATTTAATCCGATCCCTACTACATTTTCTTAGTGGCAAAAAATTTGAAAATTTGAATCAATCAAATTTGTCCAAAATGCCAGCTCGACATACATTCTTAATTGAGTTAAGTTTAGGTGCATTAACTAAAATGTATCAGAAGCAGCAGTACCGCTTATTGCTTTGTACTTCAAAATACTTGTTCAATATATTGTATACTGTCAACTAAATAGTCATTTTTTAATGATAGATACCAGTTATATTATTAAAACCAATAGCTTTCAATTTAACCAGCAGAAGTCATATTTTCAATTATAATTAAAAAAACCATTGTACAGTATTGGGGATCGAAGGAATTTTATAGATATTTTTTATATTCAATAAAATTTTTCATAATATAATGCGATTGATGATGGAAGCTATTACATTCTGATACAAAATAAATCTAAATCAACAGTGCTCTTTTAATGAAGAGAATAGCAGTAATCCATACTTACGTTCAATTGATTTTTTCACTCTATTTTAACCACAAAAATTATTGTAAAATGTTATAGAACGTGTAGGCACACTCTTTTAAAGATCCTAGTAAATTAATACTTAAGACTAGTATGAGAATACCATAGAACTAAAGTATAAATATAAATATAATTAGTTTTACATGAACATAATACAATGTTTTCCAATATTATTAGACAAGGATTATTGAACTTTGTTTTCTAAAAATTTAGACGACTAAATAAAATTTATATGCTTTATTATTTTTGTAATAATTGGTATTAAAAACTACTTTTCAAATTTATGTAAGTTAGAAAAAATAATGTTTTTAATTTAAAAAATACAAACAATGAGAAGAAAATCAAAAATATCAAATCATATCCATGTCATGTTTTGCATAAGTAAATAGCTAGGTTATTCAAAATTATCGATTTAATATATTTATAATTCTTTAATTCTATATATTTCATTTTGAAAAGTGTTTTAATTTACTTAGGTTTCCTGAGAATATTCAAACTATTTTTTACCAATATGTGTGCTTCGTATATAATTTAAATTTAAACTTATCTTCTAGAGTTTCATATTAAAAGCTTTTATAGATCTGAATGCCAAACTTAAAAGCTAACCTTTATTGATTTATACAAAGAACCAAAAACCTTTGTTTGGCATTTAAAAATTGGATATTATTGAGATAGAAGGAGCGTGTTATAGAATACCATATGGTGGGTAACCAAGCTAGTTGTTATAAGAGTTGGCAATACGAACAAGACCTGTTGGGACAGCATTATTAATATTTAATAAATTGAATTAGTACAGTCAGGCCCTGTATTTTAAGAATTTATTTCTAGAATCACTCTTACGAGGAATAGCTCTCCGTAAGTTTTAGAAGCATTCACAGGTGATTTGTTTTATTTTGGCCCAGGATTATTTTCTGAGTTTGAAAACAAAAGCAAAACATATTTCGATTTTTTTACGAAAGTAAAAATTTGGAGGTCCTTAGATATCATTTTAAAAATTAAAACAGAGTAGCAGTTTTGAATTAAATTTTACGATTTTATTCTTCATCTTCAGATGAATTAATTAACTACATGCACCGAAAGTGGATATTTACTTGACATTATTTTGTTTAAGTTCTTGAAATAGTCTTTTTAGAGTGAAAATAAAAATAAAAATATAAAGCCACACACAAGGAAAATAATGTTTAAAAATAAAATTTAGAGAGGTACACAAAAGTATATCGATTGACTCGTCTTCTGACATTATGAAGGTAGGTGGTGTAGTTTAAAATTGGAATTTCACTTATAAGAGGAGAATTTGTATTGAAATCTTTAGTAAGAATAGTCTTCAATGTAGAAGTTATTGCGAATACTAAATAAACATGCAAGATAAATAAAAGCAGCTCGATGGTGGAGTAGAGACATTAATTGTAGGTATTATTAATTTTTGGGGATTTGTATATTTCTAATTCAATTTTAGGTTTAGCTGCAACTATTGAACCACCCCATTAATTTTGGTAATGATGGGTGAGGGAATTTGGATAGAGGGCCAATTAAAATATTTTCGAATAGTTTTAACAATATTTATTTTTTGCATTGCTTTTAGAATTTTGACCAGGCTTCTAAAAATCTGCATTATATTTCTTCTATGTTTGGGTATTTGCCTATATTACCATCTGTCTCTTATCAGAATTCTTCAAGAATTGCTATTTTAAATTGTAAGAATTTTTTTATCATATATGACTTTATTTTATTAAAAGTTTTCACCAATTCTCTCTCTAAATTTTCATAATCACCAAGGTTTTTTGCACTATTCTTTTAGGAATTTATAGAAATTATAAGTTCGAGAGAGAGAGAGAGAGAATAACATCTTTATTAGAACATCCAGATATATACAGAATTAAAACATTTACGAATGATACATAATGGTTAGTCTGTCCGTTTGGGCTATCGACCATCGGTCTTTCTGCCCTGTCTTGACTAATTGTGTGTAAAAAATAAATAACTTTGCTAGCTAGCTTAACTGTCTGGATGATTCGCACTAATAAATTGATGTAGGGTGACTGAAGGGTGTTAATATTTAGGTGGGATATTGGGATTTCGGGGCATGCAAAATTTGTTGAGAAGGGATACATTAAAAGGATTGTTGGCAAATTTAAGACTTAGGCTATGTATACGTTGGGAGATAGGAGTAACTTGGGTGTATTCATAAAGGAGCTCGTTTGAGGGATTATGGAGCGGGTAGTTCTTGAGATTTACATCATTTTTTTTTAATTCTTTCAGGCTTGAATCACATTTTTCTAATATTGAACTATTTCTTCATAAATTACTAAACTTAATTTTTAACACATTTTTAAAGTAAATGCGATAAAAATAATATTGCTTTTGTTAAGTGTGTGCATAGAAAAACTTTTATATTATAGAAAGTTAAACATTAAATAAGATTATGCAGAGTGGCAAATTGTATGTAATAATGACTATTTTGATAGATCTTTTAGTTTTTTATAACAATTGTATAAAATGTTTGTTTTGCAAAATTTTACTCGGTTCTTTACTGTCTTTGCTTTACTTTACTTTCAGCTTACAATGCAGTGTAGATCGCGATTGCACTGGAATCTAGAGTAGCATAAGGTGGTTTTTAGTGATGGATACCCAAAACAAGTACCAAATATACAGAGTGTTTGTTAAACATACGACAAAAAATCATGAGGTTGTTCCCTAGATAGATCAATAATAATTAAGTTCGAAACAAGACTCTCATTTAACCATACTTAATAAGTTCGTAACCCCAATATTCTTCTAAAATACGAGAACGACCTGAAATGTTTCCGCAATCGGCAAGAGTTGACGAACAATGGTGGAAGTGAATTCATTTTCCGGCAAGGGCACCCCTTTTTATAGCAACTGTCAAAATTTCAGACGTCTACTGTTAATAGTTGTTGTTTAAGAGTGTTTCGTACAGCAAGTCAGGCCTTGGTTTCGCTAAAATGAATAAAATCGAATTTCATGCAGAGATAAAATACTTCTAGATGGCTGAGAAAACGGCCACGGAAGTTCGAAATATTTTGCTAGAGGTTCATGGCGGATGTACTCCATCGAAGTGACGAACCACGCAGGGGACGCCTAAAAACCGCTACCAACGATGAAATGGTCGACAAGATTCATGATGTCGTGTTAACCGATCACCGATTGAAGCTGAAAGAGATAGCAGAGATAATAGGCATCTCAGAACGCGTTGAAGAACGAAGTTTTGGGAATGAAAAAGCTTTCGGCGCGTATCGCGTTTGCTCACACCGGAGGAAAAACAAAAGCGGGTGATCGTTTCGGAGGAGTGTCTTGCCAGGATTCAACGCCAACCAAGGGATTTCTTCATGTGTTTCGTAACCGTAGATGATACTTGGATACACCACTATATTCCGAAGACCAAGAAACAGTCGAAGCAGTGGATTTTTCCGGGCGCAGCAGCTCCGAAGAAAGCAAAGACCGTTCCATCGGCCGGAAAGGTCATGGCGACCACTTTCATCGAGTATCTACACTCATCGAGTATCTGCAGAAGGGAAGGACGATCGCGGGGTAATACTACAGCGATTTATTGATCTGATTCGACACTTTTTCACCACGACAATGCACTGGCTCATTCATCCGGCACCATCGTGTCCAAATTGAATGAGTTGCGTTACGACTTAGTTTCTCACCCTCAATATTCACCACACCCGCAGCGACATTTTCTTATTCCCAAACCTGAAAAAATCGCAGTAAGGAAAGAGATTTACCTCAAATGAGGAGGTCATCGCCGCTACAGGTGGTTATTTTGCAGACCTCGAAACATCCTACTTTTCCGATGGCTTTAAGAGACTGGAGCACCGTCTAAAAACGTGTATTAATCTTCGAGAAGACTACACCGAAAAATAAAAATAAAAAACCACATTAATACCGTATTTTTCTTGTCGATTCCGGAAACATTTCATGGCGCAAAGTTAAAAATTCAATAATAAGAATAAGCGTGTCAAAATGCATTTAAAATGAACATAAAAGTTGAAATTTGTTAAAATATAGGAAAATCTGCAGTTAAATAATGCCAAAAAATTAAAAATATAAAATTAAATATAAACGCCTGTCATAAGCACTTATGGTTGCAGCCAAACTAGCGATAGCGACATAGCAGCATCGTTAGTTCAGGTCAGCAATTAAGTAGGTTACCGGTGCCATTCACTATTATAATGCAAGTAATCACCTTTTAATATAACAAAATCATTTACACAAACTGTTGGAGCAGTTGCACCTCGAGATGAATTGGATTGCTCTGCTATCTTTGAGTGACCGATCAAACTAACCTCATATAGTTATTCAGTTAGTCACTGTGGTGTTAGTATAGAGTGACTGCCAACTTTGATATCAGTAGTGTGGGTGTGGTACAGGAGAAGAGGAGAAAAACTGATTGGTAAGTAATTTTTTGTGTTTTCTTCGTTTCATTTTAGTAAATTTATCTCTTTAATTTAGCTAAATATGGCCACGTTGTATTAAACTATGGAATATGTTCTACTTAATGCTATAATTACTTAGCAGTTCAACTAACCTCAAATATTTTCACAAGCCATTTCATTTGTACCTTGGGACTAATATACGGTTGTAACTTGGTGAAACTCAAAGATCAGTTTCAAGCAAACGACATTTAAGATTTTTATGAAATTGGTAATTCAATCGGTTACGTACTTTATTATGTTCTAAAAGAACAAAACAAGTTGGTTTTGTCATTTCGCGGAAGAAAGGACCTAATGTAAAAATAATAGCATTTATCAATTATATCGGTAACAGCATTCCAAGGATGCTTATTTTTTAAACAACACATTTTAATTGGATCGCGAAATAGTGCGGTTAGAGATGCAAATCCAAGTGGGTCCTATTAAGTGTTATTAGTTGAATTTTTAAATTATATGTAACCCAATCAAGACATATCGATTCTTCTTATTTTATATTGCATACAGCAAAATATTTTTAAAGAAAGTACTGAAAAGAAGTACAAGGTGACAAGAATATTTCCATATTTACTGACAAATATTTTCTTTCACCTAATATGAAAAGATCGTAAACTGCTCCAGAAAAATACAAATATTAAAGATAACCAACAAATTAGGTTGTATTGGATTTACCCGCTTTTACCAATTATCTGGATCTGGATTGAGTTTGCCAAGGGTGATCAAATCATTGACCAGATCACTTAGGCCTCACTAGGCCCGTTGTGCCCCCCTGACTGGGACAACCCTGTGTTGTTCTATCACTCATTTAGCCACCCAAGGTGGCGAGCAAAGGACAGCATAACGTTTGGACGGTTATCCCTTATGTTGGCCATGTTCGGTGGGCGAGAGCCGAGCAGGTGGTTAACACATGTTCCACTGTCTCGTCCTCTTCTTCACATGCTCTACATATGGGGGTTTCCACCAGTCCCATAGAAAACAAGTGTTTTCTTAGCCGACAGTGACCCGTAAGGGTACCTGTGATAAGACTCAGATTCCCTCGGGATAGTCGCAGATAATATTCAGCTGTTTTCAGATTGGGTGAGCGTATTGCTTCCTTGGCCTGTCTGCAGCCTAAGGTGTTGTCCCAACGTTATTTTAGCATCTTGAGAGTGTTCTGTTTGAGGATGTCAGTGAGGCATTTCGGTGTTGGCGCGATCGGGGGCCCGTCCGTGGTATCACTGAGAACCGATCCAGCTCGCTCCAACTCGTCTGCCTTGCTGTTGCCTTCTTCATTATTGTGTCCCTTGACCCAGCGCAGCTCAATACTGTTTGATTGTGCTGCTTGTTTCAGGGTGTTGTAACATTCTTTTACTAGTCTTGAGTTGATCTTGAGACCACTCACTGCTAGTAATGCTGCCCTACGGTCTGTAAGGATTTGGATGTTCCTATCACGGATGTCACGGTGTAGGATTTCTTTCGCCCCTTGGATGATGCCAACGATCTCTGCTTGCAGAGTAGTTGTATGCTGCCCTAGGGGTATAGCTAATGAGAGGTCCATTTGTTGCGAGTAAATTCCCGCCCCGGATCCTCTTTTGATTTTAGAACCATCGGTGTAAATTCGGAGGGTTTCCCCACCCTCTACACTCCCCGTTCCTCTTTTTATCGATACATTATAGGGTCTATTGAAGTCGTAGCAGGGTGGCAAATTGTCTGTCTTACTTCCAAGGAAGGGTGTCTTCTTGACAGCCTCCTCTAAAAGGTGACAGTGTCTGCCAGCCCTGCCTCCTTTGTACCAGAGTCCAACTGAGTTTAGGCGCAGTGCTGCCGCCGTGGCCATCTCCTCTACGTATAAGTCGAGAGGTGGAAGGCAGAGCATTGCTTCCATTGCTGCAGTGGGTGTTGTTCGCATTGCTCTGGTCGTGCTGAGGCATGCTATCTTTTGCAACTGAGTAAGCTGCTTTGCTGAGGTTTTCTGTCTGGCTCTGGGCCACCAAACCAATGCTCCATAGATTAGCATTGGTCTTACTTCCGCTGTGTACAGCCAAAGTGCTATCTTGGGAGATAGCCTCCATGTCTGCCCCACAGCCCTCCGGCATTGCCAGAGGGAGACGCATGCTTTTTTACATTTCATTTTGAGATGTGGTTCCCACGTCAGCTTGCCGTCGAGGATCACTCCCAGGTATTTGACTTCCGATGACAATGTCAACTGGGTGTTGAGGAGCTTAAGAAACTTTAGCTTACCTAGTATCCTGTTCTTTGTGAAAAGGACCATTTCAGTCTTTGACGGATTTATGGTCAGAAACTGGTCGTTACACCAGTGTTCAATTATTTTGTGGGCTTCCTGCATCAAGCTGCATAACACCGTCTCAAATCTGCCTGTTGGCAGGATGGTTATTTTATCTGCATATCCTATGGTGTGGAAGCCATTGTCGTTAAGTCGCCGCAGTAGGCTGTCAACAACTATGTTCCACAGGAGTGGTGAGAGTATTCCACCCTGTTGGCAGCCTTTAGCAACGATCTTTCTGACAGTGGTGTTTACTACATTTACTGTGACTGCCCTATTTTCCAGCATGCTTTTGATCCATCCACTAACTGTGGGGTTCACACCGTACGTGGAGAGAGCAGTTTCCATTTTTCGGAAGGTCGTTTTATCGAAAGCACCTTCTATGTCAATGAACACGCCAAAGATGGTCATTTTGTTGTGCAGAGATCTTTCGATTCGGTCTACAACAGTGTGCAGAGCCGACTCCGTTGATCTCCCCTGAGTGTATGCATGTTGGTTAGCGTAAATCGGATTCGTAATCAAAGCCGTCTCGCGAATTAATCTTTCGCACAATTTCTCTAACGTTTTCAGGAGAAATGACGTTAGACTAATCAGGCGGTTTGATTTGGCTAGTGTATAATCTATACGACCAGGTTTCGGTATGAAAATAACTTTTACTTCTCTCCATGCTAGAGGGATGTATCTGAACGCAATACATGCCCTGAAGATTTTGGCTAGGTGGGCTGATAATATGTCTAGCCCCCATTGGAGGAGGGCCGGGAATATACCGTCCAAGCCTGGCGCTTTAAATGGCGAGAAGCTTTTGTTTGCCCAGGTTATACGTGTCCCTTCCGTGAGGTGATCTGCCACCTCTCAATCCTCCTTGGAGGGGTTTGAGGGTATGGGTTCTGACCAACCTTCATCGGAGGTGTTCGTACATCCTGGGAAATGAGTGTTGATGAGAATCTCAGCTACTTCCGAGAGGTTAGAAGAGTAACTTCCATCCTCTGGTTTTAGGCAATCTGGTTGTCGTGAGGGATCCTTGGAGAGGATCTTTTTGAGCCTTGCAGCTGCCGAGGTGGTTTCAACCTCCTCACAAAAAGACCTCCAGGCTGCCCTTTGTCTTTGCCTTATTAGTTTTTTGTAGTCTTGTTGGATGTTTTATAGACCATCCAGTCCGACTGTTGTTTAGATTTCTTTGCTTTATTAAAGGATTTTCTTGCAGCTCTTCTGAGATGGTCGAGTTCTCCGCACCACCAGGGTATGGAGTTCTCGGAGTCTTCCACCTTTCTCGCAGGACAGGAGTCCTTATATGCTTTTATAATGGAGTGTTAAAACGTATTTACATATGATTCAATGTCTTCCACTGTATTAAGTTGGCCGGTAGCTTCGCAGGTTCGCAGACTCCGCGTGGGGTTGTCTATGTAGGCATTCCTGTCTGTTAGTCTCGGGTTGCGAAGGTAACGTGTTTTCTTACCGGCTGTATGTGTTAGTGTATATTTGATCCACTTATGATCTGACATTGAAACAGACGGTGATACATGCCAGTCGTGGATTTTGTTTGAGATACCGCTAGTCGCCAATGTAATGTCTATTACAGTTTGGCTTCGAGTTGTCACGAATGTGGGTTCAGAGCCTCGGTTTAGTATTTCTAAATTGTTACATATGATAAATTCATGTAGTGACTTACCTCTGTTGTTGGTGCCCACGCTGCCCCACATGATATGTGGTGCGTTAGCGTCGCAGACAATGACGAGGTGAAATTTCTCCATCTCACAGTGTAGCACGAGTTGCTCCAGCCCCCTGGTTGGTGCAGGGGCGTCGTGAGGGAGGTAAACTGACGCCAGAATGATGTCTTTGTTGCCGTATCCTGCTGACAGCCTTACGACTGTGATGTCACTGGTGGAAAGCTGTGTTTATCAGTTATGGTAATGCCCTTATAGAACAGTCTTCATCGTCTAGATGTGACTTGTAGATAAAGCCAAGTCAAACACCTGAAATAGTGAAATAATTCGCCCACTTTCCAAAGCAGCAGAAAAGAGAACCACAAGAGGGAAGGCAGTTTGGAAAAAATCAAATATTGACTGACAAATCCAAAAAGGAGGAAATTAAATATTAGAAAGAAAATAACAAGAAATAAGACTCTGTAACTTCTAAACAATTGTATCTGGATATGAAGAAGAACAAACATAATCCAAGAAAGAATAATAAAGACCTTTAGACCTGAGGATGAACAAATGACTTTTTCCATTGATGAACAAGATTAAAACATGCCTATATCCATGCAAGAATTATTAGACCTACAAGGAGTATCGGAAGAAGAAGAAGAAGAAGAAATGAACATAGCCATACAGGTGAATGTTCAATGTAAAAAAAATTAAACTTGATGGTAAGAGGAAAACTTCAAAAAGTCATACAAAAACAAGAAATTGTTTATGAAATCCATAGTAGTAGTAATACTAGTAGTATTATTTGGCTATCGACCACGTGGTCCTTCCGCCATATGTCATTTATATATTTGTGTACTCTAAAGTACCATTAATTGTGTCCCAATGGTGAATGGTACTGGTCACCCATCCAACTACTGATACCTACCAACGTTGAAATCCATATTTTTTAAAAATCATTTTAAAATCATTTTTCTTAAAAAAAATGGGGCAATTTATAAAATAGATAAGGAAGAAGTACTACTCTTAATTAGAGGAAGTTCCCTGTGAATTTCAATGCATATAATGTAGTTCATTAAATAAGATTTATTTGCTAAATTGAATTGTTTTGCCATATCCTTAGTCCTAAGATACAATACCCTCCATTCCAATTCCATCATTGCTTCCATTTTAAATAACACATTTATAAATTGAAATATTTTTTATTTTAGGCTAAAATACAATTATTTTTAATATAACAACCAAAATGAAGTAACAGTGACTCATTTTACCCAGCACAAACATAAAAAATTAAGAATTAAATAAATTTAAAGTTTAATTTAAAGTTTGAATTAAACATTTACCAGTATACACCTTCATTAAGCCTAAAAATCGATAGTATGCCGAGGTGTTTGCCCAACAAACGCGCTCCTTCATCCACTGTTTTATTTCTTCGCGTCTTGCGAAATGTCTTTTTTACGTCCGTGTCGTTAAATAAACACGGCAGTGTCATTATTTTTTCAGGACGTCATAAATAAAGACAATTTCGGCAGCTACACCGGTTCGATTTTAATGGAACACGCCGTCGTTGCCAAAAGTGCGATCACATAAAAAAAGAACTAACACCGGCATGTGTTTGCTGGCACGGCGGAGAACACGCTTGATTGGCAGGACAATCAAAAATTTAATATATTTTTTTTTGTGCAAACCCGTCCGCTCATTAGTGACCGACAGACCAGAGTTGATTTGGCGAATGCATTAATTAGCCGCCGGTTTTGATAATCGGCGCAAAACGACAATTCATTTCGATATTGAGGGTTTTGTCAAATTCGATATCTGAATTGCATTATTGATGTCCCGATGGATACGGGTGGTTTAATAAGCTCGATTTAATTAAGAGGATACCATGAATATATTTTATGATTAAGATATGTTTCGACATACTAAAATTATCTCTTTAATGTTTCTTTATTTTTAATTATGAACTATATATTAGCGTATCATAATGTCTTGACTGATGGTTTACCTGGAGATTTAAAAACTTCAAAGTGTAACTCGTTTCCATGTCTTTAACAGAACTAATCTGATAGGATCCAAAACAGATCAAAAATAATTTTCTTAATTAGATACGATATTTACATATTTATTTGCATAACTAGAATATTCTATATCTGTAATATCAATTATGGAGACTTTTTTTTCAAACTATTAGTTTGAAACTTTGAAAAAATACAAATACGTTTTTGGTTTTGTATTATTTGTCAAAGCTTATGTTTTCGATAGGTAGTTTAAATAACGTCCTATATGATTTCATGACAAGAAAAGATACTTTCTCAAAAAATACATTTATTGAGTTATATCTTAACATATGTTATAATTTTATTTATAGTTGCAAATTGTTATTGGAGTATTTAGAAATACATAACTTGTTTCCGTTGTACTTGGTCCCCTTGATAAAGCTTCCTCCTTCTGCAACTCTTCTACTGATAAGAATAGTTGAAAGAGGTGCTGAAACTGTTTGAACTGTTTATCTTCCTTTCAGTTAATTTAGCCGTAATTTCCTCTATTCTTGGTGGTGTAAATTTTATTGCTAAGGTAATTAATACCCTATAAATTGGTATAACTATTAATCGAATTGCTTCATGTGCCTCATCTATAGCTATTACTTCTTGACTTCTACTCCTTTCTTTATTTGTTTTAACAGGAGCTACAATATTATTAACTTGTCGAAATTTAAATTAGGTGTACAAATAGATAATCCAAATTATTTTAAGACGTTGAGAAAATAATTGGAAAATCAATTGATTATCTCTTTTATTTCCAGTTATATAGCGTTAACATATAGTGACCGTTAGTATTCCGGAAATCCTAATATAACCTTTAAAAGTATTCAGTTCAGTACAGTCGAAAATGCAATAGATTATGTGCATATTCCATACTGCATTCTTTGCGAATTCTAACATGGAAAAAATGCTGCGAAAGCGTGCGAGTTGATTTATTTCTTTCTCTGTGGAAGGAAGGTGTTGTATCGTACGATGTGTACATTGTGTTGATTTAAAAGGCTTAAAAGCAATAATTTATGTCTGAACGACCAAAAACGTCCTGCAGATCCTAGAAAGTGCGACAACTATAAGTTGAAGAAGATGCTCGCAGATTCAGCATAAACGCAGAAATAGCTTCCAAATGCCTAATATGAGATGGGAAAGATCCAGAAAGAAAGAAAATAGGTTTCGAATAAACTCACTGAAACCAACAAAAATCAACGAGTGGAAGCGTGTCTTTCTGTGCCCGAAAAACAGCGATGAAAATTTTTCTTGTCGAAAATAGTTAGTAGTGAGGAGAAATGGATACTTGAAAAAATCATGGGCCTGTATTTAATCTGATATGAAGGTCATGCTTCATGATGAGTTGTTGCAAGTGGATAAAACAGTTACTGCCGACTGCTACCTAACGAAAAGGGTCATGTACTAGCAAAGTAGATTGTCCAGTAAAATTGTTGCATGACAACGCCAAGCCACAAATTGCTCCAGCCATTTACCATTTATTTCGGTCGATGCAAAAGCCTTGTGCGATATGCAACAGTGAATGAGATCCGATTAACAATTAAATTTACTTTTTTTAAATAAACCTTGAATGTAGCTACAAAATAAATTAGTCATTTGTTCGCTTAATATGTCATTTTTAGGCCCAGTAAGTGAAGGAGATCATATTCACTATCAACATTTTTTTTTTAGTTATCCTGAAGTCTATACTCTTCTTCTATCTGGATTTTGTATAATGCCTCACATTTTAGACAAGAAAAGAGGAAATGGAATGAAAATGTTTGAGCGTTCAATACATTTATAGTTGGTATATGCGTAGATAATCGAGCTTAATTTATATATATAATATGATAATAATTCTTCACGAAACCAAAATTAATTATTCACCTTCTATACTGTGAGCTCTTATGTTCGTATTTTTATTTACTGTTGAGGAATTAACAGGAGAAATTTTAACTAATTCTTATTTTGGCATTATTTTTCATGATACATACTACGATGTAGCCTATATTGATTATGTTTATCTGTAGCAAATATATTTGCAATTATAGCAGAAAATTTTCAATGATTTTCTTTTATACTGAATTAATCCCGTCTCACAAAGCAATTGAATCTCTGCAGTGATTCAATTATTTTTCGCCTAGACAAAATTAAAAAGAAAATTGAATACTATAAAATTAAAAATTAGACATTAGAAGTTATATAGGTTGACTCACCTTCGACTTTTGCATCGAAATTTAAACCCATATTTATCTAATTACCCGCCTTCAGCAAAAAAAACTGACTATACAAGACGAAATTCTAACTTGGAATAAATTCAGTACATAATAGAAATTTATTTTTTGAAAATATGCTCGGATATGTCTATTCGTATTTTAAATTACGCTCTGTTTGATGTAATAAAATTTTATACAGCGTGTCTCAAATATGAGATATGACGTCGTCGACTATGTTTTTAATGGCAACCCTAACTTTTTATCACAATTCTTAAAGAGTATATCAAGTTACACATGAGCGCCAAATTTCCTGTCATTTACAAGATATTAACAAACAATCAAATTTGTAAAATTAATTCAATCTTTCTTCAATAAATGCTCAAAATGCCCTAAATGGAACTGAAACTCGTTTAGAACATTTTTAATTACTTCAGGAGAAATTAACCTAAACTCCGGTCTTATTCGTTCTTTCAACTCCTCAATATTTGCCGGTTTGGTCTTAAAAACTTTGCTTTTCAAGTACCCCCATAAGAAAAAGTCTATAGATGTTAAATCCGGAGACCTGGATGCCCATCAACTGGTCCTCTTCTGCTCATGAACATGCCTTGCAAAATGGGAAGGCGCACCGTCCTGTTGAAACCAGATGTTTCTATCCGGGTCGTCAGCTACTACAGGGCAAGGGAACGAAATAGCGAAACTCGAAATTAGCTCTTCCTCCAAGAATTATAAATATCCCGCTCCATTGAGATTGATTGGGAAGAAAATTGGTCCTATAATTCGATCACCAACAATCCCTGCCCAAACCTCATCCATTGCGGGTTCTTCCCTCATCCATTGCGGGTACTTGTCTGCCCAATAACGGCAATTGTATCTTCGGTGAGTTCCTAGAGTATTTTCATTTTATAAGGATGAAATTTTTGCGGTTTTAAGATTCTTGACTCTGAAGACTGGATAATTTTGAGTTTCCTAACCATCTTCCTAGAGGAGATATAGTGATCATGGACATGGACATCAATTTTGACATCTTCACTGAGCGCATTCTGACGATGATTATTTGTTTTTCTTTAATGCCCATTTTCCCGAAACTGTCTTTCAATCTTGCTTACGGTACTTTACGATATGGCTGATAAATCAGGATACTCTTCTCTAAATAATTAAATAACTTCATTTTGTGTGTTTGTCCTATCTCCATAGCCAAGCATAATTAAAATTTTAATTTTGTGGCTTCAGTTAAATACGGCATTTTAGAATAATTTTTCGACAAACGGTGAACAACAGTCAACCCAACAGTGGAATGACTAATACTCTTCTCGCTTAAATATGCGACGAATGCGATGCTACACTTCTTACTTGTTTTTATAACTAAACGTCAAAATGATAAACGTTAGTTCGACAAAAATTGATAAACCACCACCTTTTGACATTCCACTTTTAAAATGCATAAAAATTTAATTAAGGTGACTTAGATTCATTCATTCTTCAAATTAGATGTTTGTTAAATTACAGGAAATAAAATTTGAAATTTGGTACATATGTGTAACTTGATATACACTTTAAGAATAGTAATAAAAAAACTTCAATTCTATAAACTGGGGTTTTATAAGGTCAAATTTCGAAATCGAAAATTCAGCTGACGCATTTTATGATATTGTCTATGAGGCTATTGATAAATATGTATCATTTAAATATGTCTATATTAATAACAAATCTTATCCCCAATCCCAAAGTAGTACAGATAATGATTATTGTATATTCTCAGATTCGTAACAAATGCAAAAGCTAAGTTAATTATGCTACAAAAATTATTCATCAACTGTTCAATCCTCTCCTAAATTTTTCTGGCAATATGCGAAAGATTTAAAAAAAAGATTGATACCCTAAAATAATGTCTTATAACAATAATAGTACGGATAACGGATCTAGCATAGTAAATTTGTTTACAGATTTTGTCATCGGTGTATACTAACTCTATAGACACGCCAGATTTTCAGTTTACACCCACAACTGGTATTATTCACGATAATCAATTAACTGTTGCTATACAAAATTTATTTAAGGCTATCGTTGGTATAAAATCAAAACACACTTGTGGACCGGATGGTATATCAAGCTATTTCTTGCAAAATTGTGTTTTCTCATTGTATGTATTTATAACTTATTCTCTAAATCACTTTTGTTCGGCATTGTTCTATATATTTGGAAATGTTAGTTAAAAACTCTAGAGGAGTGATCCCAAAATTGTTTGATAAACTATTTAGCTAGAATGGTATTCCCGACAGATTATATGTAATAATCAGCACGGTTTTGTGCAAGGTCGATCAACTGTGTGGAATATAAACATTCTAAAGAGTTTTCCAAAAGAGGTTTCATTTTGAATAACCCGCTATCTGAGCAGCTGTCACTTTTGCAGCTGTCATCTTTTGATATTTGACAAGTAAAACCTTCGCCATTAGTAAAAATGCAACGATACACACTTCAACAACGCATTGAAATTGTTAAAATTCACTGCAGAAATGGTGAAAATTTTGCAGTCACAGTTCGCCAAACTAAAGCATTAAAGCACGTCGTGAAGCACCTTCTCGGCCAGCAATAGTAAAACTGGTTTAAAGATTTGAGCTGTTAGGACAACTCAATGATGTGAAGAATCGAAACCGTGTGCATCGCTCAAGAACAATTAAGAATATTGCTGCTGTAGCCAATAGTGTTAACGAAAACCCAGGCTTGTCAATTCCTCGTCGATCTTTGGAATTAGACATTCCAAAAACGACATTAGACCGAATTTTGCATAACGACTTAGGTTTGAAGTCTTTTAAAGTTCAGTTAACATAAGAACTCAAGCTGGTCGATCACCAGAAAAATCATCTTCAGTGATGAGGCCCATTTTCAGCTCGGAGGCTACGTGAATAAGCAGAACTGTCGCATTTGGTACTCGGAAAATCCAAGAATGCTTATTGAATAAGCACGCTTATTTTATACCGTGGGTTCGACAATGTTTGATAGGCGCTTGAATTTCTCACTCACTAAAAAAACTTTTAAGCTTGGTACTTACCAGTGGCAGGACTTGAGGGAATTTAGAGAAATGAAATTTTTTTAATTTTATTTTCTTATAACATATGTTCAAAGTGTTGTCCATTTTGATCCAAACATAAATATAACCAGCGTTTCATGTTGTGGAAAGCATTTATCAGAATTTCAGGAGATACATTGTGCACTGCTTCTTTTATTGCATCGCGTAGTTCTTGTAAAGTACAACGTCGTTTAGTATACACTTTTTTTTAAATATCCTAATGAAAAATAATCCAGTGGTGTCCAGTCTGGTGAACGAGGAGGCCTTAGATCTTTGCTGATTAACCTATCTCCGAAGAACTGCCGTAGGTGATTTAATGTTACATTTGCAGAATGCGCAGTCGCTCCATTGAATATATCCTTGCTGCAACTCATCATCAAAAAGTTGTTCAATAAAAGGGTTTAAGAGTAATTCTTGATAAGTAGCTTAGTTAATATTGTCATAAAAAAAATAGGGCCATAGATTCTTCTTCGGGACATTACCACCCATACGCCAATATTCTGAGGATGTTACGGAGCCTCAACAAAAATATATAGGTTCTCTGCAGCCTACACTCTCTAGTTTTGTTAATATCATATCTGCTACTTTCGAAAATATGCTTCAATTATAAACTTGTTATCAAACTCAGTGAATGTAATTTTTAACCTAAAATCTCATGCATAATTAACAAGTGCATGGGTTAATACTCTAATTTTTTACTTACCAATGCAATTTATGCAGTAGGATGATGCTAAAAAACGTAAAATTGAATATCAATGATCAAACAAACAAATTCACAGGCAAGATACCAACATTGTAAAAATGAAAAAGAAGCGCTAAATTCAAACGTTTATCAAACATTGTTGAACGCAGTGTATAAGGTGTATTAAAAATAAATCTATTATTTTTTCAATAGATGGCTTTAGTTATCTGTATCTCACGTCGTATAAGTTCGATAAATAAAACAGTTTTGTGATTAGTTGACTCAGTTTTGTTTGAGCACGCGTCAAAAATGGACACTACCAAAGAGAAAATAAGCTATATTTTACGGTTTTTCTTTGATATATAATGCAACACTTTTTTTTCTGAAACAAGGGCTGTTTTATTCAGCATTCAAATACATTATGTTATACCCCAATCCCTTTGCTACAAAACACTATTTTTCAACGTAATCTCCATTCAATGCTATGACTTTATGCCACCTTGATGTGAGGGCCAGTATGTCTGCACGGTACTAGTCCACGGGTCTATGTCAGAGCCAACGTCGTGCTGGATCAATAACGTCTTCATCATCCGTGTAGTGCTTCCCCCGGATTGTATCCTTCATTGGGTAAAACATATGATAATCCGACGTGCGAAATCGGGACTATAGGGTGAATGAGGAAGAACAGTCCACTGAAGTTTTGTTAGCTCCTCACTTTAGAGTTGATCATTTGACCATGGGGAAGGACATCGAACATAATAACCCGTTCAGAATCCCAGAAGACCGTAGCAATAACTTTACCAGCTGGTTTCATTTATTGCCGTTTTGTTTCGTGTTCGAAGTGATAAACCCATGTTTCATTGCCGGTAACAATGTTTGAGTAAAATGGTCACGATCAGTCTCATACCGAGCAAGCAATTCTGCAAAGATGATTCTCCTTTGCTCTTTATAGTTTTCGGTTAGACATCGTGACACCCAGTGGGAACACGCCTTGAATATTCCAACCGGTGAGCAATTGTGATAGCACTGCCAACAGTTGAGCAGCGAGGTGTTTAATTGTAACCTATCGATCATTTCGAATGAGAGTGTTCGCACTCTCCGACATTGCTGGGTCACAGCTGTGCATGGCGGGCCGGCACACAGCTTAACATTGTACGATGATGACACACGTTTGGTCCAACGACTCACCGTGCTTTTGTCTGCTGTCAGATCTCCGAAGACATTCTGCAAGCGCCTATGAATATCTGAGATGCCCTAATTTTCCGCCAAAAGAAACTCAATCACTGCCTGTTGGTCGGTTCTCGAAAATCAATGAAACTATATGAGACGAAATGGGAATATTGAATGATGTTCAAGTTATTCAACCAAACGTGGCCGATAAAGTAAATGTGTTGCATTAATTATTGAAGTCCCCTCGTATATTATTCCATTCGCCCACTATTCTTCTGGCGTAAAATCCGCCCATGAAGTCTCTCTTTCTGATGATTCATCAAATGATTTGCCAAATATTGCCTTTTTTGTACTAAAAGGAATTATTATTTGAGCGGTGTGTAAATTACTTGTACTGGTTTAAGACAAATTAATGATTTAGAATATCGTACTTATAAAAACTTAACTACAGTAATTGTTTTTTCCTTGTAACGCATAAATTCCAATCTCATTTTATTAAATTAAGGCCTTATTAAAGTCGCAGATTACATTCATTTCTCTTCTCTCGAATTTGTGACAAGACAGTTAATTGCATCAATAATAATTTTCCAACTAGTAAAAGATCACTTAGTACTAGATGCAGTTGTATTTAATCTCCAGTGTTTGAAATGTCTTCTGATTTACCATTATTTTCACCCAAGACGAGGTGCCATAGGTTCTGTACTTACTTCTTAAAAATTGGTCATTTCCTTGGTTGAGTTTTAATATAGAATTTCTTAATCGTTGGTACGTATAAGTACTTTATATGGCCCTCAAAAGTTTTTATCACCACGATTATGTCGTCGAGGTATATCAAATGGTTTTTACAGTATAATCAGTTCTATAAGTGGAGCAAATACCTCAGGCGCCTTACGCAAACCAAACTGAATTAACATATCATATTCCCTCGGAAAATACCGTTTTACCTTGGCCATTGGAGCTACTCCTAGATTCAAGTATCTACTTTTAATAATTAGGAAAAACTCCCTTATTCACTCTTATTAGTATGAATAAGTGTTAAACTAATTAATACAAACTATTATTCTGAAAAACCTTGAAGGGAAATGCTTAATAGATACTAAAAATATAACAGCAAATAATGGAGAAAAAAATAAAATCAAGAATTATAAGAAATTAAGAAAAGCAAGAAAGTAGTATCTAATTGGTCGTCAATTTGGGTTAGCTCTTTTGTCATATTATTGACAATTCCAGTCAATAGATCATTTTTACTAATTAACACAATTGACGAAATCCACTGAATATCAGATGGCTCTTTATTTACTATAGAATTTTATTCGTTTCGTCTGCCATTACCAGTGACCTTTAATCAGTCGAGCATTATTTAATTAAATTTATGTTAAACGATGTCATTTTTATGCACTGACAAAATAACTGGGTATTTTATAATAAACTCTTTACTTTACTAGTAATAGTTGTTACAATTTTCATAATTCTGAATAGATTTGAATATATTTGATCAACTATCTGCAGTTGTATATTTTAATATCGATGAAGAAGAAAAGTAAAACTACATTATTTAAAAAAATTGTTAACATGAAAAAATGCGATCAATCCATTTTATCAATATTAAACATTATTTATTAAACATTTTGAAGCCAGATAAACAATCCATTGTCTTCAGGCAAACGTTCAAGATCGTATCGCGCTAGTCAAACAAAGAAGTTTCGCGATTCCGCGGGGTCAAGGCGAATGAAGGAACGAGAAGAGATGTCGGTGTGTTGGAGGAGGAGTTGCATCTCGGTGAAGGCCAAGGTTAATAACGGACGGCGAGGTGCATCACGCCGCGCCAAGGCCGTCCACTGCCGAATTTGTTGCATTCGCTGTGGCAGCGCGTGTGTGAGGATTGAATGCCTTTCTTCTCGCTTTGACCCGACGATCTTGACTCTTCGGCGCTGTCATTAACATGCAGGAGTCTAGGTAATGTGTTCGCATTAAATTTTCTGACTGGCCGAATTGTAATTATATAGGTGAAGATGAATTATTGTTATCTGTCGTACGGTTGTTAACGAGATTAGGTCGTTTGGAAGCATTGGAGGTAGATAATAATTTGCTTATATTAATAAAACATTCTTACCTTTTTAAAATTAAACAAAATGGGCTATGCTAAAACGATTGCCACTGTCAAATTAATTTAAATTTTATATCATTACAAATTATATTATATTTGTCAATTAGCTATTGACTATTGGTCTTTCCGCCTTGTTTGACTAGAAATAAAGTTACAATACCTAAAGTATTAGTCCCATATTGTGTATAGTCAGACAAAAAGGTTTAGAGTCGAACAATAGGAAAAGATATTACGATTGAAGACATCAACATTATACCCAATTTAATGATATAACTTGAACATCTGTTTGATGTCGGAGATAATGCAGTATCAGTCGTGTAGAAAAGTTCGAACCATATAAAGCTAAAAATGACCTAAATTTTAAAGATAAATAGAGGAAACTTCTAAAAACCTGGCCCAAAAATAACTGGAAAATCCGATATGATAAAACAAGAAAATGTTTCTGCGAAGAAATAAAACTTGCGGGCAGATTAAAGAAGTCAAAGAAAATTCCCCACATTTGAAGAGAAAACAATTGTAGAAATTTCTTCAATAAAAAAAGTAACTGTCACTGTTAATTCATTATTGTTGAAAGTTAAAACAGTAATAGATCAATTTCAGTTTTTTTTGTTTACTGATAGTGTCAACAGTCACTGCTTTTAATGGTTGAAAGAAAATCATTTTAGCATAATTATAATTTTTAATGCATTGTCTTTTTATTGTCACTGTGAAGTCGACTCACTGAGAACTATCACTGTTGAAAGTGTAAATTAAACATTACAAAAAGAAAAGAAAAAAGAAAAGAAGACAAGGATAATTGAATATTTTATCATTATCAACTAACAATTGTAACAATTGTTTACTGTATTTATCTATCAACTGCTAACTTTAAGTGTCAACTCTCAACGGTCACTTTCAATTTTCAACTCTCACTTTATATTATCATTATGCATTTTTACTATCAAAAGATATTATCATTTATAACAGTAAACTGTTATTGTTTAACTATTACTGTCAGCTGTCACTACTAGATACCCCTGTCAATTGTCAACTATTAATACCAATTATTTCTGTTAGCTATCAATTATTTAATGTGTTTATCAACTATCAGCTGCTAAACTATAATTGTTAGCTATGCTTATCATATATAACAGCCAACTGTTCTTGTTTAATTTTCACCGTCAGCTGTCATTATCAATTATCAACTACTAATATCAACTATCACTGTCAGCTCTAAATTGTTCACTGTATTTATTAACTGCCAATTTAAATTGTTCATTATGATTGTCAACTATCAACTGTAAATTTCAACTGGCACTTTCTATTGTCATGTATATTCACTATCAATAGATACTATCTTTTATAACAGTCAACTGTTCTTGTCTGGGAAAAACATTCTCAAAAATTCTAGAACCCTTAAAAATGTATAAAATTTAAAAAAGAAATAACTAAAAAAGGTTAAGGGATATAAGGATGTTGATTGTGACTAAATACTTGAAATAAATGATGGAATAAAGCAGAAAATTTTACAAACGGAAGAAAAATGTGTAGAAAGCGGAATCCTTACGAAGAAAGTATACTGGATTTTCAAATAAAAGTAGCGAACTTTAAAGTAAAGATTTATATACGAGCAACAAGAAAAGTATGGCATAGCAGAGACTCATGGCAACACAACAAAGAAGAACCAAGGACCAAATTCATTTTGCTTTCGCATTTGCAGCGACTCAGTATCAATGACAAAAATATAAGGAAGAAAAATTTGAAAAAATATAGACTGAAAAATTCCGTTAAGATTCATATTTATACGTTCTGTCATTAATATTCATCTCTTTCAAAACAGTCTACACTAAAGTTTTTGAATTGTTTATAAAAATGTATGAAAATGTATTATTTCACATCGTTTTCTGGTTTACTTTTCAGCATAATGGTTTATTTATCAATCATATTTTTGAAAATTTAAACCTTTTTTCTAAGGTTGAACTCTTTTGTTGAAAAATATTATTCTGTAATCGGTCAGTTTAAAATGTGTAGAAGTATTATTTCTTGGAGATAAAGAAATAAGAACGTAAATGTAAAATTATGCTACATGCCCTTTTAATTTAAGTCAGGATTTACTTCCAAGCTACTCTTGAGCTAATAGATTTTTATCTTCCTCAATATTTTATTACGTATAAAATTTGTATTTCGAATATTCTAATCTTTTAAAAAACACGATGATGTCATAGTAGTGCCATCTTCGAACATAATAGGGAATTATATAAACATTTCTTTGAATAGTGCTGCTTATGATATCTATAGCTTTTAATTTTACTTAGTAAATGTATAGGGCATATTGCATTAGTATATAAATAAACATATAATGGTAAAATATAAACACAATTACTAACGAATCATTTTATTAAATTTGTTAAAAACAAAACTATAAGTAGAGTGGTTGGTGCCCTCTTTGAACCATTATACACACTTTTTAAGAGAAAACCTACGTCTGTAAATTGTGTTGCCTATAAAATTATAAAATGTTTAAAAGCACATATCCGTTGATTCATATATTTCATACAAGGATATATCATAGAAACCTGTTATATATCATTACAAAGTAATGATCTTTATGACAAGAAGTATATAAAAACTATATTCTGATTATAATAGTAATATTGTATTAAATGCATTTAAATACACATAAGAGATGAACAAATAATTCATAAAAAATATTTTATTATTTTTCTTTGTTTACACATATAGTTCTAAAATGTATCACGAGTTTGACCAATTTCATAAAAAAATAAATTAAAAGTACTAAAATTCTGCTTTCTGTATTAAGAAAATAGAGACACTTAAATTGATCCACCATGTAGTAACGGTCGTCACCGTCAGCGTTACTATATAGAAATAATTACAATTTAATTTGATGTTACTTATTATTATATTATAATTGCTTTTAAAAAGAATTTATTACGAATTCTTAGATCAAGACATGTAAATTCCTATATAAATAAAACTCTTGTATCCTTTCTTCACACTTCATTTTCTATTACTTAGATATATAGAACATAAAAGGTGATTACAGTATACAACAGTTTTATTTATATTGATCATACTCTTCAGGGTACCCTAAAAACAAACATCGATGTAAAATCTTGCTCATATGGGTATGACCTAATGAAGTGATGTTACTGTTTACACGATTAGTTATTGTATATAGTCCATCCGTTTGATCTTCCGTCCTACATCACAAAATATCGCTTCGAGAAACGACACAAAAACATTAAGTCTGATAAAGTAAACCAAATGCGTTAGAAAAAGAACGCACTGTAAAACTTTTCTGAAGCGATAGTTTGTGACGTAGGACGGAAGATCCAAGGGATGGACTATATGTTGATTAACAACTACATCATTCCTCAAACCATGATTATAAAAAAACAATTTGTGAAGAAAGTGCTAATATTTTGAATTCAATTTACAATTATAATACATATTGGTTATAATTTCCTCTATATTGTAAAGTTCTTGTAAACTGACAGCAAACAAGTTTACAATTTCATTTTTATGAAGACAGATAATATTAATTATATATTTAAGATAGTAATAGGTCCAATGCAGTTCACTTAAGGCACCTTATAGTTATGCACAATATCCGAATAAGTGATCTTTCTACATATTATTTTAAATACTCCTTTAACGTCGTTAAATAGTACTACATTTTTTCCATTATCTAAAATCGTTTTTTAACTGGTTCATACAAACTGTATTGAAGAATACAATATAAGCATACCAAAATTATTAGACGAAAATCAAATGTTATTTTATATACAAAGCAAAAACAAAATATTAAAGTTAATTTTATGAAGCTTTATTAAATGAATTGAGACCCATTAAAAAAATAACTTTTAGGAATAAATCTAATCCATGGTTTGAATAAAATAACTAAATATAAATAAATAACAGAGGTAACTTATACCAAACATTTTGCAAAGAGAAGATTGGAAATAATATAAAATAGCATGTAATAACGTAGTAGATGCAATACGATATGAAAAGATATTTAGAAAAAATGTGTAAAACACTAAAGGATGTAATATCAAGTGAGAAAGGGAATATTTATACCGAGATAAGATATAATGGAGTAACAAATTCTGATAAAGGTATAATATATGATAAAATCAATGAGTATTTCAATAATAGTATAACAGATATAATGAGTTCACTTACAAAAATTAAATTTGAACCTGTGATAATAAATAATTACATGACTGATATTAATATTCCTACTATTAATATCAGTAAACTTGAAAAATAAATATTAAATTTATGAAATAAGAATCTGTCAACATATCTGCAGAAATGATAAAAATTAGTTTACCACATTCAAACCCATACCTTATTAATATAATAAAAATATTATTAGAAACAGGAATAATGCCAAGAAAACAAGAAAAAGTGTAGTGTAATAGTACTCATTGAAAAAGTTCCAATTAGCAATAAAGTTGACTACAGACCAATAACATAAAGAGGGGATTTTAATAAAATTGAGGATATGAGGATTAATGGGAACACTGTAGTAGTAGTAGTAGTGGGAACAATAAATTGATTTTGTAACTCATTGACGATGGAGGCTTCTACTTCGTTATACATATATAATCACAAATTGAACACAATTTTCACTCTGTTTTGTATATAAATAAATTGTGTTTAATTGGTTTTGTAGTTATTTAACAGACAGAGTACAAAATGTAAACATTGAAGACAGTATATCCAAGAATTCACCTCCTCTGCTTTTTGTATTGTATGTGAATAATATCGGTAAGTATCTACAAGACAGACTGCAAATGATAACATTATATATATACAACATCTAACAAAATACAAGAAAAAAACACTGCAATTAATTTGGACCTTACCACACAATAAACACAAATGAAACTAAGGCCATATTAATTACTAATAAGAAAATATCTAACATAAAAAAAATTTCCATTAGAGGTAAAAATATTTTAAAAAATAATAAGGGCTCTTTTCGCTAAACTGCATTCCACCATATATTTTTCAGTTCTTTGGAAACATAAGAAAAGCTTAACTTTGCATTCAGTCTTTATTTCTTAAATTTAAATTATTATTTATGTTATTAGTACGTTTTAATTATTTTATCTTTTTTTATATTTATTTTTTTTACTATTTATTTATATACTACTTATACATTTGTGTATGCGTAATCGTTAAATTTACTAACTGTACACAAGGCATATATATTGTAATCCTAGATTACATTATAAAGTTGTATTACTTGTTGGAAATAAATTATTATTATTATTATTATTATTATTATTCACATAGACACAAACAGATAATTTTTCAAATATTATTAAAATGGCATCTTATATTATTAAAATTCAATCATTAATAAGAATATATCGCACCCCTTTCATGTCTACTGAATTTATAGTGTGTTTTTATTTTCTGTGAGTATAATTATTTGTACTTGTACAGTAAATAAATATGCTTAAGTTTATATGTTTTTTAAGCTCTGAATTTTGACAAAAGTTTTATTACTACATTTTGTCTATACTCTGTTTAATAGTTAATTAGAATAATTTTTAAATAAAATGACGTCTTTTAACTTGTGTACTGTTTTTAATACGTCAATTTAAATCAAATATTCGATTTTAGTTCCTACTATTTGCTACATACATAATACATTTTTGGAATTATTTACTTCTGGCTTACTACTTTTCTAATATATTTTTATTCATTTAAAACACTACAAAATTCATTAGCTTATGTTCAACTCAAGCCAAACTTATTAAAATTTAAAAGTTATAGAATGGTATACTACTCTTACTTATTACTAATCTATTAACAGTACTTTATTTTACAATAGTTTCAACTAATGATTCAATACATATGTTAAACATCTAAGAATGTATAGAATGTTTGCTCAAACATAATTCCGTTGACTTATTTTTATCACCCATTCAGCCTGAATCTTTTTGAAGGCTTTTTATTCTGCCAAATCCTTATCATGTTATTACTTTGAGTAAATTTTTTACTTGTACACTATTTATTAATTTAAATTATATTAAAATTCTCAACAAACAAATAATTATTAATTGTTTATTTTAGAATTTTAATTAACTTTTCTTTGCATAACCAGTCATTCCAATCACAATAATGATCATTTATTCTTGACGTTCAGAACCCTGACTTATGTAGCTTATCAAAACATTTTACAGTTTAACACAGAAACTGAACATAAATATTTATTTAAAAAGTATAATCAAATCGAATATTAAAAATATGTATTACTATAAATTGAAGTAAGTATAATGATGCGAAGAACAAGATACTGCACATAGTGGTAGATATTCTAATTTGATTTACTATAACATGGTGACACTATAATAAATAATACATTGGCCTGCTATAGGCTTCATTTTACCCAATTTACAATGCAATTAACCTACATTACATGTTTAATTACTCTACTACGTACCCACTCCAACATCCTAATTTTAAATCAGCGTATTGTTATTTAATTAAATATATGATGATATTATGTTTGCTTGGGGAATTAAAATATTGCGTACATCTGCTTTTAATTTAATATAAAAGCATTACTCTAATATTGTTCTTAGAATATTTGACTATGATCCATCTTTGCAGAAAAAAAATCTGAGTAAGCCTTCAGTAGTACAATATATTTTACAAAACTGGACACAAAATAGTGCAATGAGTATAATTATATGTAACTGTGTTAGATTTAAACAATCACTGTATGCAACCAATTGTACTCGGTTACACTCGGCAAGTAGAACATTCTTGGCGCGCTCAAGTTCCGCGCAGCGCTCCCGCTCACAAGAAGTCTGTGTGTAGCGTTCATCGTCTCAAGATCACTCAATGTACTGCTTAATCTAATAAAATACATGTTTGCCGCCATTACTGTCGTGAATCTCGGTTTAGTGCTATCCTCCTAAATCCTTCTAGTTATCTCCACATTCGAACAGGTTATGGGCCCAGGACGTTTAGGATAACAAGGACTAAAAGCCTTTACCGATATTTTTCGAAAATTCGGACCGTTTAAGTATTTTTTCGTGTATCGCGAACACGTGCTCTCGTACGCACGTCCGGGCATCTTAAGTTTCGTACAATCCGCGCATCCGCGAAGGCCCAGGCAAAATGTCCGATTCGGCAACAAACATAAGTGTAAGCAAATTCGACGGCACAAACTATCCCCAGTGGAAATTCCAACTCAAATGCATACTACGTGCGAAAGGCGTATACGACATCGCGACCGGCGCAACAGCGAAACCCTCAGTACTTGACGATGCGGAGAAATGGACCAAGCAAGATGCCCTAGCCATGTGCATCATGTCCTCAGCTCTTCAGCTTCAACAAATCTCCCTCATTGAAAACTGCAACTCCGCCGCTGAGATTTTAAGTAAGTTAGACGCCATATACGAGCAAAAGACAGAAACCAACAAGATGCTCGTACACGAACGCTTCTACCAATACAAGATGTCGCCTACTGACTCAATTGCGCAACACATCGCCAAGGTAGAGAGCCTAGGCAAGCAGATCAAAGAATCTGGCGACACAATCAGTGAAACGGCAATCATCACCAAAATTCTGAGCACCTTACCTCCAAAATTTGCTACATTTCGTCAAGCATGGCTCTCGTTAGATGATGCCAAACAGAATTTGATCTATCTCACCGCCAGACTGCTAGACGAAGAAGTAAACCTAGCAGGGCAAGAAGAAACCGCCAGAGCTTTTGTCGCCTACGAATCGAAACCATCGCACAACTCGAACGGCTCCAACTTTAAGAAAAACGCTGTCTGCAACTACTGCAAGAAAAAGGGTCATTATGTGAGGGAATGTCGGACATTGAAGAGGAAAAACCAACAAAATCAACACAACCAACCGTCCACTTCTAGAAACAACGCCCTCATTGCTCACAAGAGCGAAGCTGATGTATTAGTCTGCACAATCAATGCAGATGAATCGTGGATCCTGGACAGCGGTGCTTCCAACCACATGACACAAAACAGAGACCTTTTCTACACATTTGAGGAAGCCAAGCAACTACAATTCATCTCCCTAGGAGACAACAAGCAGTTGGAAATTAAAGGAGTCGGTAATATTAAAATTGAGAAGCTAATCAACGGCCAGTGGCAGAACAGTGAACTGACAGATGTATGGCACGTGCCAGGCCTAAAAAGAAACCTCATTTCTGAAGGACAACTCACTCACAAGGGTTTTGCAATCTCCAAGTCGAACTCTGAAGCTAGAATATTCAAGAATCGTGAACTCATCGCCACAGCCTGTCGCAATCAAAACAATCTGTATAAGCTGCTCATTCGTCCAAACTCGATTGAAGCCAACATTGCGACTGGTTCTTTACGGAAATGGCATGAACGTATGGGTCATCTGAACAAGCAATCTGTCAGAGAAATATTCAGCAAAAACCTCATCCCAGACTTGAAGCTAACAAACAACGAAGAATTCTTCTGTGAACACTGTATCTTCGCAAAACAGCATAAGCATCCATTCAACAAGCGTAACGACAAGGAAACCGCACCAGGAAATCTCATCTACGCCGACGTCTGCGGTCCAATGCAAAAAGACTCCATCGGTGGTGCGCGCTACTACTTGCTGTTTAAAGACGACTTCTCAGGCTACCGCGTAATTCGCATGCTAAAACATAAAAGTGAAGTTTTCGGTGTATTTCGTGACGTAGTGAATCTGTTTAAAAATCAGTTCGGTTACGACATTAAACGTGTACGTGTCGACAACGGGAAAGAGTTCATCAACAACAACACGCAAGGTTTTCTTCGTCAACGAGGAATCGTTCTGGAAACGACAGGGATTTATACTCCAGAGCAGAATGGGCGCTGTGAGCGTGAAAACAGGACAATCATGAACAGCGTACGCGCTATGTTATTCGCCAAACAACTCCCGCTGTCACTTTGGGCTGAAGCAGCCAACACGGCCGTATACCTTCTAAATCGAACACCAAACTCACAGAATAAGAACACAACCCCCTTCGAACTATGGACAGGTAAAAAGCCGTCATTAAAACATGTGAAGGTCTTCGGATCAGACGCTTATTTACAAACGCCTCCTCATCTTCGTGGCAAGTTAGACGCCAAATGCAAAAAGCTGATGCTAGTAGGATATGATGGAAACTCAACCAACTATCGCCTACTGGACATCAATACAGGTAACATCAAAGTCTCTAAACATGTTATGTTTAACGAAGAAAGTGTATCCGATAACAACAAAAACACTGAGCTGTCACACTATAACCTAATTGAACTAGATGATGATGATGAAGAAGAAGCAGAAGCTGAACCTGAACCTGATAATTGCAATGAGAACCAAGAAAACCCTCACGAAGACGCTCAAGAAGAAGAAGAAAGCAATCATGAACCGGAAACAAACAATGTGGGCAGACCAAGACGCACTATCAGAGAACCATCCTATCTACTAGACTACGATAGAGATTTTGAAGTGAATTTGTCGGAATTAGTAATTCCAGACACATATCAGCAAGCTATGAATAGTGACGAAAAGCTAAATTGGCAAGAAGCCATTGATGAAGAGCTCCAATCCCTCAACGAAAATAATACTTGGGAAATTACTGATCTACCTCAAAACAAGACCTCAATAGGATCCAGATGGGTTTTTAAAGTAAAAACCATAAACGGAAAACCTGTTTTCAAAGCTCGCCTATGCGCGAAGGGATTCTCACAAGTGAGAGGTGTAGATTTCCATGAAACATTCGCACCAACAACCAGATATGACACAATCCGCATACTCCTCGCCATCGCTGCCAGCCAACAACTCAACATACTACAATTTGACGTGAAAACCGCATTTCTATACGGCGAACTCAAAGAAGAAATTTACATGCAACCGCCTGAAGGCATGCATATTCAAAAGAATCAAGTATGTAAACTAATAAAGTCAATTTATGGGCTGAAGCAAGCACCGA
The DNA here is from genome assembly GCA_963969525.1 of Ontholestes murinus. Classification (NCBI taxonomy): domain Eukaryota; kingdom Metazoa; phylum Arthropoda; class Insecta; order Coleoptera; family Staphylinidae; genus Ontholestes; species Ontholestes murinus. Next base: position 35,114,782 of record OZ018388.1, read on the forward strand.
GATGCTGGAACGAGAAATTTCGTGAATCACTCATTCGGATTGGACTAAACCAGTGTGCAAAAGATCAATGCATTTACCAGGGTGTCGTAAATAACGACTACGTCATACTAATCCTCTATGTTGACGACGGGCTAATCCTCGCCAAAATGCAATCGACATTGGACATCGTCAACAGTCATCTTCAAGAAGACTTCAAAATTAAAACCAGTTACCCGAACACTTTCATCGGCCTGCAATTGACTCGCAACAAAGATACTGGTTCCATCTCTATAAAATTAAACGAATACATCGATCGGTTAGTTAATAGATTTAATCTACAAGATGCAAACGATCCAAAAATTCCAGCTGATCCCAACACAGTTCTCACCGATCCGACGATAACTCCAACTGACAAACAACTACCGTACGCAGAGCTAATCGGCTCCCTAATTTTCGCAGCAACAACGGTACGCGCTGACATAGCATTCATAACAAACGTACTCAGCCGCAAAATCAACAACTACGGAGAGAGTCATTGGAACGCTGCTAAACGTGTGCTTAAATATCTGAAAGCAACAAAACACTACGGAATCAAGTATGATTCGTCACCGCTAGATATAATCGGCTACTCAGATTCCGACTACGCTGGAGACGCAGAGAATCGAAAATCAACCACTGGATTTCTCTTTCTGACCAACAACAACGTCATCACATGGAGAACACAACTTCAACGCTGCGTCAGCTTATCAACAGCTGAAGTCGAATTCATCGCTGCATCGGAAACCTCCAAAGAAGCGATTTGGATAAAACAACTTTGTGACGAAGTGAACCTAAAAATAAATGCTGTTACAATCAATGTGGACAATCAAAGTGCCATAAAGTTAATTAAAGACCCAGTGTATCACCACCGCACAAAGCATATTGATGTACGATACAATTTTGTACGTGAAAAATACCGCGAAAAGCAAATCAATTTAGACTATGTCAATACGAAAGAACAACTTGCCGACATGTTCACCAAAGCACTACCACATGATCCATTTGTAAAATTTCGCAACGCAATCGGCATTATCGACTTATCTTAATATGTATTAATATGTAACTCCTTTATTCGCTAACTTTTGTTAACTTGTTTACTAACACTACTCTTACTGTTTTTGTACGCAGCATTTCATTTTTATTGTAACATTGTTTTACTAACCTACATTTCCACTGAATGACCAAACATATGTTTGACAGGTGATCGTTTGGAGGGAGTGTTAGATTTAAACAATCACTGTATGCAACCAATTGTACTCGGTTACACTCGGCAAGTAGAACATTCTTGGCGCGCTCAAGTTCCGCCCTAGAAAATACACTAGTTCCGCGCAGCGCTCCCGCTCACAAGAAGTCTGTGTGTAGCGTTCATCGTCTCAAGATCACTCAATGTACTGCTTAATCTAATAAAATACATGTTTGCCGCCATTACTGTCGTGAATCTCGGTTTAGTGCTATCCTCCTAAATCCTTCTAGTTATCTCCACATCCGAACAAACTGTTATTATTTTTTGCATTAGAGCATAAAGCTTCTTCTGGTTGTTTGAAAAACAGGCAAATAAACAAATTGCCTATAGATTACTGCCATATTTTAAAACAAATCATAGTACATTAAGTTAAATTAACTTCAATCACAGTGGAAATTTACAAAAAAATAATAATTTCCAATTATGAAAAACATAAATAATACAAAAATAAAACTATAGGTACTTTGTGTTGCCTAATATCAATAATAACGATCAATTAATATATGCATATTAAAATTAGTTTGTTTCGCATATTTTGATATAATCTGTGTATGACGATAATAAATAATATTCATTACTTTTATAAAAGTATATTTTGATAAATTACAGAATTGTATGAAATAAGTGTTGCCTACAGTGAACACCTATGTCAATAATTTTGAATCATGAAAAGTAAATATTTACCGATTAAGATTAAATAATTCGATATTTAATAAAGAGAAATGTGGGAGATGAAAAGTTACGTACAATGGAGATAAGTGCAATAAATTATTAATTAAATCAACAATGTTACGAATTTGGTAGGAATTAACCTCTAATATTTATATAAAAATTGAATTTATTGTATTAAAACAGCATTTAATTTTTGAATTTTTAACAGATGACTCTTTTTAATAACTTAGTGATATTTAATATTTCAGCTTAGCGTCTGATTTCTTCTACCCCAATAACGGAGGAGTAGAAGAACATATATTCAATCTCTCACAATGCTTGATTATGAAAGGGCACAAAGTCATTGTCTTGACTCACTCATATGGAGACAGAGTGGGAATACGCTACATGACGAATGGTTTAAAAGTCTACTACCTTCCTATCCGTGTCTTCTACAATCAATGTGTTCTGCCTACGCTCATATGTAATCTCCCTTTGATCAGATACATATTCATCCGGGAGCGGATTGAAATCATCCACGGACACTCTGCGTTCAGTGCATTAGCCCATGAAGCTATGATCATTGGTGGTTTAATGCAAATAAAAGTAAGATTTAATTACTTATTTTATATTAAATACTCGCTGAGTTTTTACAACAATTAATTTATATATTGATTAATTTAATAATGATTATAATCATCTTGGTAATAATTGTTTAATAGTTATTTTTAATTGAGGTTTAGCCATATTGTGCAAATCTACTAATATTAAAGCTTTTTAAAGTAAAGTTCGTTCTTACTAACAGAGAACGTAAATAAGTTCATTTGTTTTATGATTCATGATTTTCAATGTTTAGTTAGACTAAGCTAAATTAGCAGATAATAATCCTACATTAAAAATATATGAATTCATTTTAACTCTACATAGGAATGTAAAATCATGACAAAGTGGCATTTTTCTAACATTATTTTTTTAAATTATTTTTCTGAAATTTACTACTTAGGCTTGGTTGTATAAAATAATTTTAAAAGCAATTGAGTACCACAATATTTAGTTTTTTAATAAGAGAAATAACTTAGTAATTGAAATCTTAACAATTCACTTACTTACCTTTATATTTCTTTCTTATTTGTATTAAATTTTGCAGACAGTATTCACTGATCACAGTCTATTCGGATTTGCTGATGCCAGTTCAATATTGACAAATAAATTTTTAGAAATTACTTTAAGTAACTGCATGTGCTGCATTTGTGTGTCTCACACAAGTAAGGAGAATACAGTGCTTCGAGCCAAGGTGGATTTCAAGAAAGTTTTTGTGATTCCAAATGCTGTTGACTCTTACAGCTTCATTCCAGATGTTAGTAAACGATCAAAGAATGCTAGTAAGTACAGTAGAAAGGTAAATTAATAATGTTGGTGTGAACATATGAACAGGAATTAATTATGCTAAAGTTTATGTTTTGTTGAATGTAATTATTAGATTAATGTATTCTATAAAGTTTTATATTTTTAAATTTATTTGGTGAATTGAGGTATAACAAAACTAACTTCTTATGAGTTATAGATTTGGTTTATTATTTGTCATTATCACATGATTAATCAACATTTCATGGAATAAGGATAACATCAATTAAATATTTATATCCCAAAACATCATTTAGGCTGTTTAAAAATGAAGAAAATATGATATTTAGATTCACATTAAATGTATAGACATAAAACTTTTAAACTAAAAAAGCAACTAGGTTTTATAAAAGAAAATATTGTAAAGATTCTAAATATTGCCAAAATTGTAATAATCTAAAGCAGAAAAAATATAATAAACTGTATTTTATGCCAAAAATTCTGCCTTTGAATCCTGAGGTTTAATTTTTTTAGAATATATTTTTGAATAATTAAATAAAATATAACGTCTTAAATACTACATTAACACCTTTTTATTTATTTTAGTTACAATTGTAGTTAAATATTCCCTATATAATTTTTATATAATTAACTAAAATATTAATAATAACATCTTAAATAATTCATTAATACCTATTTTATTTGTTTTAGTTACAATTGTAGTTATTTCACGACTGGTGTACAGAAAAGGTATAGATCTATTAGCTCAAATTATAGCCGAACTTTGCCTAAGATTTCCAGATGTTAATTTTCTCATAGGAGGAGATGGACCTAAAAGAGGGTAATTATTTACCTATGTAGATGGATTAAATTGTTCATACTTATTTTATTTTTTGTGTGTTTAATTGAGTGGAGTTTTCAGAAAGGGAATCAAGTATGAAAGAATGAAAGAAACCTTTATTTGGCATCCTTAAATATACACAAACTACTAAACTATATTCTACAGATAGACAAAAAAAATCAAGTATTACGTTTCAATTAAATTTTACATTGCCATGGTTACTAAGACTAAGGATTTGATTGGATTTGGACAAAAATGGTTCACAGAAATTCGATTAAAAGTTAATTGTAATTTTTATTAAAATTACATTGTCACCTCCTTTTAAAAATGTTTTCGAAAGTTTCTTGTTTTTTTTAACCATCTTTAATGAATTTCTATCTAAGCATGTTAGATCATAATTCATACTGCACTCTTGATGAACTAAGATATGTAAATATCTTGATAGTTTCGATAATTATGTTGTTTTACTTCATCGAAATCACATGTTAGATCAGATAGTAGTAGAGAAATGCATTTAATAAATTTAATTGATACTTATCCCACCTCAATAATTCATTATTACATAACAATAGTTGTCTGTTTCTTGCATTAAAAATAAATATAAAGAAATTAATTCGTTGTTTTTTATTAAAAGACAATAGAATAATGTAAAAAAATAATGTTAATACATTATCAATACATAAATACTTACATTTATAGATTAATAGAGGAAGTTAGAGAGCACAAGCATTTACAACACCGAGTAACTTTACTCGGGGCACTAGAACATTCCCAGGTGTGTCGTGTATTAAATCAGGGCCACATATTTTTAAACACCTCGTTGACAGAAGCTTACTGTATGGCAATAGTGGAGGCTGTGTCTTGTGGGTAAGATTCTCTCTAAAATAATTAAATTTATACATACTTAAAGTAAAAATTAACAAAAGTCAGTTTATTTATTTATATATAATTATTTAAAGCAAGATATTACTATTAAGGTGCCTACTATTGTGGAGATGTGCACTGAGATTCCTAAGTCGAGTGAAATAATAATAATAATAATGTGAATATTATTATTTCCCTGTCAACAACACTAATGATTCTCGCTTTACGAATACCTAGAGAGTTAAATCTCCAAAGTAAAGTTGTCTTAAACTGCGCTTTGCTTTGAAGATCCAAACTGCTCCATGGCTATTGTTAACAGGGAAACAATAATTCATAGAATTATTTGCTTATACAGGGTGACTGACGAAAAACCTTTGGTGCTGTATCTCGCTTATTTTTTATCCGATTTTAATAAATAAAACATCAAATTAAACCATTTTTAAAAGACTTTAATAGGATCTGAACTGTTATTTTTTCTCGCACCCAGTTTTTGACAAAATACGATCAACATTTTTTTTTAAATTGCACTGTATATATATTTTTATTGATTCGCAAGGAGATTTTTTTTCTGAATATAAAATTGTAGACAAATTTATCCATACATCAAACTTAAGTCGAGAAATTGAGGATTAAAAAAATAAATAAAAAGTCAAGTATCCATTGTAAACAATATACAGACCCTATTTTAAATGTCAAAAGTGACAGTGACAGCAATTGATACAATACTGCAACGATTTTTAATTATTTCATAATTAAAATTTTGCAATATTTCAAACACTGTACTAGAATTTTGTGCTTCTACAGAAATCGTTTTTCAGTTTTTGAAATCTTGCAACATTTTTATTAAGAAATTATTAAAAATCATTGCAGTATTGTACCAATGACTGACACTGTCACTTTTGACATTTGGAATAGGCTCTGTATATTGTTTACTATGGGTATTTGATTTTTATTTTTTTTTTTTAATCCTCAATTTCTCGACTTTGGTTTGATGAATGGATAAAATCGTTTACAAATTTAGATTCAGAAAAAAATCTCCTTGCGGATCAGTACAAAATATATATACAGTGCAATTTGAAAAAAAAAAGTTGATCATCTTTTGTCAAAAACTGGATGCAAGAAAAAATATCAGTACAGTTCATATTAAAGTCTTTTAAAAATCATTTAATTTGATGTTTTATTTATTCAAATCGGATCAAAAATAAGCGAGATACAGCAGCAAAGGTTTTTCGTCAGTCACCCTGTATCAATTTCTCATTATAATTATAATATGTAATTTTCAGATTGACTGTAGTTTCAACCAAAGTTGGTGGAATTCCGGAGGTCCTCCCAAGTGATTTAATCTATTTGACAGAACCCACCGTTCCTTCTTTGATGGATGGTAATATAAATAGTTTGAATGTTTATTTCTTATAAATTCATATTTCTGCAAGATCATCTAATTATTTTAATTATAAACTGAAATTTTCATGCAAAACTACCAATTGCTGTAGGAGAAAATTAAACTCTATTTATAATGGATAAATATGTATTTTCATCCTTTACTCTTGGTATATAATTAATGGGGCTTTAGAGTGACAGGCGAGCCTTTAAAGTAGTAAGCTCATTTACACTAACATAAATACACAAAACCACGGCGGAAGGACCGCCTGGTCAATAGCCAAACATTACAACTACTGTGTATTTTTATTTTTATATTCACTCAGATTTGAAGATTCATACCATATTTTACTTTTTCTGTTACAAATATTTTTTTTGTAATAAAATCATGGAAAGATGTAAATGTACATTCATTGTAACTATTGATTATAAATTAGTTTCTTAAATGGAGTAAGAGTTAATCCTATGTTATAAATATCCAATTTAGATGCAAATGTAATAAGTATTAATTTTAATTGTTTTATTGCAATGCAATTAAAAAATAGAATATAATCATCAACCATGTTATTTATGTATTTAATTATGTATAAATCAGCTTGTTCTGGTTTTTCTTGTTCTTTCTAAGTGCAATTTATTATATCTTGATTATAAATATTACTTAAAACTGAAGTATTTATTTAAAAGTAATTGATAGTATTGAAATATAACATGATGCAATGAAAATTAATGCTAGAAGCGCCCAATGATATTTGCCATAAAGTTGATTTAGATAAAATTTTAGTACAGATATTTTAATTGCATTAGAAATATATACTGCAATTTTTAAATATTATTTTTGTTTGCAGGTTTAGAACGAGCGATACAAGATGTTAAAGAAGGGAAGCAAGTGTGCCCATTTAAGTGCAACAATAAAATTCGTGAATACTACAATTGGAATAATGTCACAGAAAGAACGGAAATTGTGTATAAAGAAGTGTCAAAACAGCCAACCAAAACCCTGCGTGAAGTACTGCTTTTGTAAGTACTTATACAGATTATAATTATGAATTGTTTATACAATTACCATTCTTTATTGCATAAAATTAAATAAAGGTATTGAGATTTAAAAAAATCAATATAAGAAATTTAAATACAATTAACTTAAATTAGGTTTTATTTTTGAAAAACGACTCGTTTTATTAACATTTTTTTATTAATTGAAGTAAATATAAGTAGTATGAATATATTTCATATAAGAACACAAATAAGAATGATAGAACCACCATTGAGGTGACATCTATTTACTAACATGGCACTAATTTCTCTAATTAAGTGGAGAAACGACCGACAATTAGGGAATTGTCAATAGTGACAATTAACAATAACAATGTTTAATATAATGGAAAAATTGAGAGGTTTATAAACTGCATAGTAACATTATATTTCCCTGTCTTCAACTGAGCTAGACTAATGAATCCTCAATAAGTCAAAACTGGTTTGTAACTCTTATTGATAGGAAAACAGTAGTTTAATGTTTTAAAAATAGGATTTTTGTTTTTTACTACAATTCATATGTTTCAGATATTTATCAACACGTGTATGGCCATTTCTCTTAGTGGTTTCCTTGTGCCATATTATACTACAACTCTTGGAGGTATTTGTGCCTAGAAGATATATTGATATTGCTGTCGATTACAATGAAAGGAAGATTTCCACAAAGAAAACAAATTAATTTTTAGGTAATCCTAGTATCAAATATTGACACCATAGTTGCAAATACTTCTTAGTTTTATGAAAACATACTGAAGTTTATATAGTATTGTTGTAAAATTATGTTTATCTTTGATTTTTTTACATTGTATTGTTATTTAGTAATTTCTAAGGAAATGAGTGCCATTAATAACTGTTTATTAGTATAATGCAAAATGGTGCCTGTATGTGTTTAATTAAAAAAAGGTTTCAATTCTTAAGTTTATTCTAGTAACAAAATAAATAGTTCCTGCTTTTTCATTACTTCATATGAGTAAGAAATAATTGGTGTATTAAAAATGTCAGAAATTAACAATTACCTTACACCTCAATCATTGATTGAAATATTTGATACAATATTTCAATCAACGCCTCAATTGAGATAATGAATTGTTAATATACCCATTAGAATTGAAATTTTGACGGATATTGATAAAAGCATATATGCTACAATTCTTGATAAAAAAATGATTATATAAAATAGTATATGTTTATCAAAAGAGAAAAATTATACAGTGCTCAAAATATTGCAGGCCCAGGGAAGCAAAGAAATATGAAACCATATTTACATCTACTAATGAATAAAGCTTTGTATATGAATGGTTTATAAATAAGAGAAAAAATAACTAGCTTTTTTAAGTAAATGGCCAAATTAACACGCCGGTAGTGGCGCATTCGATTGCGGCCGAACTAGCGTTAGCAGCAACGTTAGTTCTGCTCAGCAGTTGGTCGGGTTAAAGAGGGCGATCCTTTAAAGTAACAAACCCACACATAAATACACAAATAACACGGCGGAAGGACCACGTGGTCAATAGCCAAACACTACGACTACTGGCCAAATGATTCAATCAGATGTAGAAAAAAACTGACATTTTGTTTTCAATTGTTTCTGGTAAGAAATATTTGTATTCTTTTAAATTTTTTTTAATCAATAATTTAAAATATAATTTTCAGAGAATAGCAACATTTGCCATGTAAACTAGAATTCTAATATACAATACGATTAATTAATTTCTCACTTAACCCGTGGTGAAACATTTTTATGTTAATAAAAGGATTAATTAAGCACTTGGTTATGTTTCACTATTTTTATATTTCTCCGACTAGTTTCGACCGTTGGTCATTCTCAAGGAGTTATGTACAATATTAAGAACGTTTACAGATTTATATACAAAAATTGTGACGTTTTTATTCTAGGTAATAAGGGCTGTCGCAATGGGCGAGTTCCAGATTTCTTCGATGTTATTTAGTGTATTTTTTCCGCATTTTATTGCTTTATTGATCTCCAGACCGTCTCGCAGATTTAAATCACGTCCCTTATTACCCGAATATAAAATTCGAAAATCTGAGTCATTGAAAATATGATTGCACTAATATACAAACCTGGGGTATTGGGTTGTCAACTTGACATTAAATGTTCTAATTTTACGAATTAATATCTAGTTGCCTAATAATGTTTTACATAAAGCAAAATGAAGATAACAGATAAAGTAAGTTATTTTCATTTTCAAAACACTCAAACCAAAATAATTCCAAAATGGAAACTTTTTTATAAACATATTCCCTTTTTATAAATTTTGCATTCCTCAAAATGCCGATATCTGATCCAAATATAAACACCCTTCACACTGCTGTAGTTCATGAGTTCAAATCATCCAGGCATTGAAGTTGATAGTCAAAAAAGATAGACTAATTCATATTTTTTTCTATTATGTCTTTGTATATAATTGTACTTCTTTGTTTGGCCAAATAATGATGGGATTTTCCTACTTAAATGGCAAATATTTTTGTGGATAAGATCATGTGTGACCACCTTTAGGACTGCTAAATCTGACAATTGGACAAGTATATACAGTATATATGTCAAGTGAACCTAGAATTGTTGACCAATGAAAAATTAGGTATGATTATTTACAATAGCAAATGCTACACTGACTCAAGTCATCGTTCTATTAAATAACTTCTCAGCAACAACATTAATACCTTATGCAGATAATGCTACAGGGGGACATAGATTTAGTGTCAACAATTAATTGTATCATTATGATACAGAAAAGAAAAGAGAAAAGTAGACTACATTTTATACAATAAACTTAGCCAATGAAACACCAAATTACAAATTACCTGAAAGTGGTATGGTTAATGTGTAAGAATAGCATATCTTATAATTACAACTGAAATAATAGTTGTATTTAACCAACTAGATATAAAAAGCATTCCACACCCCTCAATCACAATTATGATATTTTATTATAGGAGTAGAAAAAATAAATTACATGCATGCAAGAATAAATACTTGCAAAACAAAATAACATTCCTTTCCCTGTGGTAAATAACTGCATTGGACTTGAAATTTTTTCTTGGGTGTATTTAATTCTCTAATCAAAGCTTATGACTCCCTATTTTATAAATTTTTTACTCTTACTGGATCCTTTTCATTCCATATCAGTGCAGTATTTTTAACATCCACTTCTGACTAGCCTATTTATTCTTCCTTTCTCATCCGGTTTTAATTTGAAATTGATTTCTCTTAGTTGAGTAAAGATTTTCTTATAGTGTTCTTCTATTGTACAACTTTTTATTAATATGTACGATAATATTACCCAGGTAATTTAAACAGCTTCTTGCTAGAATAATAATGTATGAGAATGTCATTCATCGAACTCCTTTCTTTTCATTCTTAGCCTTGGCTCAGGATTTATATTCTTGCGTTTAACCAATCGATGTTCATTTGTATCTTTATCTCAACTAAAACTACTTTATATTTAATAGTGTATAATGAAGAAGAAGCCTCCAATATCAATAATATTAATAATCAATAATGCTAGTGTGGTAAGACAGGTAAGATTGTATTTAAAACTTCAATTATAAACAAAATAAGCTTCATTAAACATCAGCTTTATTAACAATACTTAAGGCAAAACATTGCAAATATTGATAGATTGATATTTCAATCAACGGTATGTCAGTGGCTGCCAAAAATACCTTGAGCGCAGCAGCACAATTAGTTATTAAAGACTTACATTTTGGTTGGAAAAAGTGATGTGTAATTGACACACATCAGGATTTTGCATTTCATCACCTCCAGTAAATCTAGATTACTACCTCCTTATATTTTCTACCCTAGAGTCATCAAAAACTGAATAAAATTTGTCAGGCCCGCATTATTCACCACACATAATTGATAATAATAAACATAAGAAACACTAATGGTATAATTAGGATTAACTTACAAAGATATTTCTAAAATTATCAAAAGTACTGTTATTAACCAATCAAAAGTTCATATTGTAGTAAAATGTGTTAAACAAAAATTTAAAAAAAAAATAATTTAACTATAGTTGATGGAAGAAATTCAAATTCAAGTAGCGTTCAACAAATTTTCTCGAATATTAATCAATTCCCAATGAATCGAGCTTTCTCTACATTATACAGGTTAGTTAAAATACACAAATATGAGGAAACCATCCGTCCTGTTGTTTCATTTGTTAACTCCTCATTACATAACATTTCTGCTCATTTAAATTTATTCTATAAAAAACTAATACATTTTAAGATGCAATAAAACTCAATAGAACTTATCGAATATGTATGCAAATATTCCTCCACTAGAATGAACATAAAAAAAAACAATATTTTACTAAAATAATATTAATGTACCTATAAAATCTGAATTCCTAGAAATTTGTTCTTATTAGTAATTCTTTCTCTTTTAAGAATTAATTTTATAGACAGAGAAAACTGTTTAACCCACGGTTAGGTGTTATGTCCATGTGTAAAATTACCCATATTATTTTAAATGTACTTTTAGGCAAAAAATACATCAAGATTTAGTATTACTATGTTGATATCTGAACATGTTTTGTAGAAACTAATAGACTAATTTCTTAGATTTTCACCTCAAAATCAAATTTGCTATAAAGTCAGGAAGTAACAATAATAAATAATTTGATTTCTTTATACAAAAAGTAATACCTATTTCTTATTCGAAATATATTCAATGGGCTTACCTTTATCAGACCAACCTAGAAATAATGAGAAGACTTAAAATTATAGGTCTTTGACATTTCTTAGTACTAGCAGTTAAAAAATTAAGAATGTTTTAGCGTTGATTGAAATATTGTATATATTTCAATCAACGGTTTTAGAGAAACATGACAATACAATAGCATTTGGACGTCATAATAAAATTAAAAATATAATTGTCGATTGAAAAACTAATTCAATAAACCGGTGTATATAAGCGTTGATTGAAACGTAGTAGTATAATATATCAATCAACGGTATAAACAAGCTTCTTTCTTGTGTAGCGATTAAGTCACGACCTTGAGAATCTAAATTTTAGCGTGAAGGTGGTTACCCTACTCTTAACAAAGTGAAGTTGCTTTTAAATCTCTTTTGATAAAATAATTAATCGTTTGAGCATCAGATAATACTTCATTATTTCTTATCTACAAATAACGCATATGTTGTTAAAAAATTGCGTTTTGTTTTAATAAAATTATAGAACTCACTACAATGGTGCTAACACCAAAAAAATCGGGAAAATGTATTGCCGAATTAGCAGAACATGTTAAAATCAGAAAAGAAGGTATTGAAAAGTTGGGTGAAGAGGTAAGAATTATGTTAAAATACTTTATTTAAATTCTTATAGTAATTGAACTTTGCATACATAACCTCATTTTAATTAAATAAATACTGCACTCTATATTGTTATTGATATATTAATTTGTTTAGCATTATTTTAAAGGAATATTTTACTATAAAAAATGTTAACTATTTGAAGGAATACAAATAATTTAAATTTTATGTCTTAAAAAAAACTTATTTTTATTTTGTATGAAATATTCCATGTATCTCATAATAATAAATTTAAATTTATACAACCCAAATAGATTTAAGATATAAACAGTTTATTCAAACGTAATATATAATATTATATAGTAGTATAATATATGGACAGTTCTATCCCTCGTTCTTCACCTCGAGATCCTGGATTGAGGGATGTTTGTTGTTTTGTCTAATATTGTATTGTTTTGTGTTACTCGATTTTATTATTTATAATCAGATTTTTAAGTTTTAGTTTAAACGGTATTAAGTTAAATTTTTTTACATAGGTTGGTAGTGCATTGTATTGACTTATTGCAGTTGCCATTAAGTTTTGTGAGTATTTTTGTGTTCTGTACCTCTCAGTTCTTAGCATGGATTTTCTTCTCGTTTCATGGTTGTGATTAGGTTTGTTTAGAATTAATTTTATGTTTGTTTTTATGTGTTTGTGTTTTATTTTGTATACGAGTAATACATTATTTAGAGTGATTTGGTTTTTTATATCCAATTCATTTGTTTGATTGTATACTTCTTCGTTCTTTTATTTAGTTTTTTATAGTATTTTTAGTACTTTGTTATGTAGTATTTGCAGACGTTTTCTGGGTTGAATTTCCCCAAATTAACATTAGGTATGTGTTTTTTCGCAATAAAGAGGCTATTGTAGAGTTGTTTTTGTGTCCAGTTTTTTATATATGCATTGATTTTTTTATTGCAACTATTGTTTTACAATTATTTTTTATAATTTTTTGAATATGGGGGTCCCGTTTTAAATTGTTTTGTATCTTCAGTCCTAGATATGTAATTGCTTTAGTTTTATTTATTTTTGTGTTTTTTATGCTTATTTATAGGTTGGAGTCTTTTTTTATTGAAGTGTGTATACAGGGTGACTGACGAAAAACCTTTGGTGCTGTATCTCGCTTATTTTTGATCCGATTTGAATAAATAAAACATCAAATTAAATGATTTTTAAAAGACTTTAATATGAACTGTACTGATATTTTTTCTTGCATCCAGTTTTTGACAAAAGACGATCAACTTTTTATTTTATTTAGGGTTGATAAAAACATTATGGGTCTATAGTTTTCTGGTTTGGTACTATCTCCTTTTTTATATATTGGTTTTATTATTGAAGTTTTTATGTAATTTGGGTATGTTCCAATTTTCAATATTTGATTTATAATGTTTGTTAATATGGGAGGCAATTTGGTACTCTTTATTTTCTTTTAACATTTTGTTTGTGACTTTGTCATCCGGGAGCCGTGTTATTTTTGAGATTTATTATAATTGTTTTGATTTCATTTTCAGTTGTTGGATTAAATGCTGTAATGTTTTCTATTGATTCATTTGTATTTGTGGTCGTTGTTTCATTTGTTAATTTAGGGAACTCTTTTATTTGTTTTTCTGCTAGTTTTTGGCCTATTTGAGCGAAGTATGTATTTATTTCATTTGCTATTTCTTCATATTGTTTTATTGTTGTTGTTCCATCTTCTTTACGAATTTCTTGTATGTCCTGTTTTCGTGTCTTAGTGTTTTTTATTTGTTTGTTTATTTGGTTCCATATTTTTTGGGTGGCTTGTTTAATTTTTTCGTTTGTTAATTTCTTTTGTTTATTGTAGTTTTCTTTTATAATGGAGTTGTTTGGTTGCAAATGGTACTTATTTGATAGTTTTTTTCTCGCATCTGTATATTTTATTACTTCATTTACCCAAGAATTTTTTCTTGATCTTTTGATTCTTTTTACTTTGGTGTTGTTGTTTTTAATATTTAGTAGTATTTTTGAAAGTGCTTCTAGGCTGTCTATTGTTTTGTTATCTATATTTTGCATGTCTTTATTAATCTGTTCATGAAATTTTGAAATATTCTATTTTTTGTATATTTGTAATTATTTCTTGTTGATTTGTGACAACGTGATCCAGAATGAAGTCTTCGCCATTTGCATTAAATCTGGTATAATTATCTTTGTTTATTTTGTTCATTATTTTGTAACTGTGGTCGGTCAGTGTGTTTTTGAATATGTTGTTTTCCTCAAGCAAATTTATGTTTATGTCTCCTATTATTATGTGTATTTTGTGTTTATATGATATACAATTTGGGTTCTTAATAAGTTTGTCAAAATTTATGTATTTATGTGTGGTGGTTTGTATGAGTGTTATTATAGTGTTATCTAAATCGATTTGTATTTTAATATTTGTACATTATTTATTGTATTGTTTGTTACAATTTTATATGCTGTTCTTTTATCAATGAATATAGCTATTTCTTTTTATCTACGATCGTACAGAAAGTAGACGCATTTTGCATCATTTTTCGTCGTCAAAGTGGCTTTTTAAAGCACTAGTGATTTTTTACGTTTTTATTTCACGGAAATGTCAATTGTTTTTATTGCACCGAACTGTCAAATCTGAAAGATGAGTATATTATAGCACAAAATTTCAACGAAAATCTTATTTTTGTATTAATTTATACAAATAACTATTATTAAACTTGATAATATAAATGAAATAGCAGATTTGGAAACTCTGAAGATATAATTTAACACAAGTCGAAGCGATTACAATAGAGCGAATCTTTTTACCACAAATAATAATGGCGACTGGCATTTGTGCAAATTATTTACTGGTTGCTAAATAACATTTTCATTAATGCACCGTGGGTAAAATATGTTTTATCTACGATCGTACAGAAAGTAGACGCTTTTTGCATCATTTTTCATTGTAAAAGTGGCTTTTTAAAGCACTAGTGCTTTTTTACGTTTTTATTGCACGGTAATGTCAAATTGTTTTTATTGCACAGAACTGTCAAATCTGACAGATGAATTATAGCACAAAATTTCGACGAAAAACTTAATTTTTTATTAATTGATACAAATAACTAATAAACTATAAATAAAATATATAATACAAACCAAATGGCAGATTTAAGAACTCTGAAGATTTCATTTAATGCAAGTCGAAGCGATTACAATAAAGCGAACATTTTTTCCATAAATAATAATGGCGGCCGACATTTGTGCAACTTGTTTACTGGTTGCTAAGTAACGCTTTCATTAGTGCACTGCGGGTAAAATATGTTTTCTTTAATTGAATTATTGAAATGATATTAAAATATAATATAATACTCATAAGAATATATTCTTTGAAATCCTTTACGATCGAAGATAAAATTTTGTAAGGCACACGTGTAAAAAGTTTCTTTATTGCACTCCTGGCTTTAAAAAAACTCGCTCGTTCCTCGCTCGTGTTTTTAAACGCCAGTTCGTGCAATAAAGCATCACTTTTTACACTTGTACCTTAAATAACTATTATCTACGATCGTACAGAAAGTAGACGCTTTTTGCATCATTTTTCATTGTAAAAGTGGCCTTTTAAAGCACTAGTGCTTTTTTACGTTTTTATTGCACGGTAATGTCAAACTGTTTTTATTGCACAGAAATGTCAAATTTGTCAGATGAATATACTTCGACGAAAAACTTAATTTTTTATTAATTGATACAAATAACTAATAAACTATAAATAAAATATATAATACAAACCAAATGACAGATTTAAGAACTCTGAAGATTTCATTTAATGCAAGTCGAAGCGATTACAATAAAGCGTACATTTTTTCCATAAATAATAATGGCGGCCGACATTTGTGCAGCTTGTTTACTGGTTGCTAAGTAACGCTTTCATGCGGGTAAAATATGTTTTCATTAATTGAATTATTGAAATGACATTAAAATATTACTCATAAGAATATATTCTTTGATATCCTTTACGATCGAAGATAAAATTTTGTAAGGCACACATGTAAAAAGTTTCTTTATTGCACTCCTGGCTTTAAAAATACTCGCTCGTTCCTCGCTCGTGTTTTTAAATGCCAGTTCGTGCAATAAAGAATCACTTTTTACACTTGTACCTTAAATAACTATTATCTACGATCGTACAGAAAGTAGACGCTTTTTGCATCATTTTTAATTGTAAAAGTGGCTTTTTAAAGCACTAGTGCTCTTTTACGTTTTTATTGAACTGTAATGTCAAACTGTTTTTATTGCACAGAATTGTCAAATTTGACATGAATATATTTCGACGAAAAACTTATTTTTTTATTAATTGATACAAATAACTAATAAACTGTAAATAAAATATATAATACAAACCAAATGGCAGATTTAAGAACTCTGAAGATTTCATTTAATGCAAGTCGAAGCGATTACAATAAAGCGAACATTTTTTCCATAAATAATAATAATGGCGGCCGACATTTGTGCAACTTGTTTACTGGTTGCTAAGTAACGCTTTGATTAATGCACTACGGGTAAAATATGTTTTCATTAATTGAATTATTTATTTATTTATTTATTTATTTATTTATTTATTTTGCTTTACATGTCTACTTAAAAATAATGTTCTAATAATTTATATAAATTTATAATATAAACACTTAGCAATTTGGAGCAGAAGACATTAAAAATATTACTCATAAGAATATATTCTTTGAAACCCTTGACGATCGAAGATAAAATTTTGTAAGGCACACGTGTAAAAAGTTTCTTTATTGCACTCCTGGCTTTAAAAACACGAGCGAGGAACGAGTGATGCAATAAAGCATCACTTTTTACACTTGTAAATTAAATAACTATTAAAGCACTAGTGCTTTTTATTGCACGGAAATGTCAAATTGTTTTTATTGCACAGAACTGTCAAATTTGACAGATGAATATATTATAGCACAAAATTTCAACTAAAAACTTAATTTTTTATTAATTTATACAAATAACTACTAAACTTGATAATATAAATGAAATGGCAGATTAAATAATTTGCACAAATGTCATTATTTGTGGAAAAAAGTTTCGCTCTATTGTAATCGCTTCGACTTGCATTAAATTGAATCTTTAGAGTTCCTAAATCTGCCATTTCGTTTATATTATAAGGTTTAATAGTTATTTGTATAAATTAATAAAAATTTAAGTTTTTCGTCGAAATTTTGTGGTATAATATATTCATCTGTCAAATTTCACATTTCTGTACAATAAAAATAATTTGACATTTCCGTGCAATAAAAATGTAAAAGGCACTAGTGCTTTAAAAAGCCATTTTTACAACGAAAAATGATGCAAAAAAGTCTACTTTCTATACGATCGTAGATAAAGTATTTAAAATTTTCTACAAGTCGCACATAAGGTGACAAAATGATTTTGTAAATATGCGACAATGTCTTATTAAGACTAAACAAATCACTCTTCAAAACAAATACTTATCTGGCTAATTGAATTATACAAAAGTTATTTGCATTTTACAAATAGTTCAACTATCAAAGCAACAATTGTTTGTATTTATTTCAGCTCAAATATTACTATTGATTTTTTCATTAGGTATATTTTTTAATATTTATAATATTGGGAGAAAATAGCATCTTTATTCAGATAAAGTACAATTATATAATATGGATAAATGAGTAATATATATGGGTTAGTTTTTTTTTGCCATTTATTAATTTATTTGACTATTGTTTTAATAATTCAACTTGACAAGTGTTAAGTGTACAAAAATATTTTTTAATAACAAAATAAAAGTGGAATCAATCACACAAACAAAAAAATGCATTGAGTCAAATGAATTTCTTGGTGCCAATAATACAAAGAATACATGCATTGGCAGCCTGTGCAGTAGACATATCTAAAAGATTGACAAATATTGTTATATTGTCATAAAAATGTCCTTTACAGATGACTTCAGTGTAAGTATAAGGTACAATTTTTTGTGAGACAAGTAATAAAACTCTCCCGAGCACAATTCCACAGTAAAAATCATTACATTATTCTTTATACCC
The DNA here is from genome assembly GCA_963969525.1 of Ontholestes murinus. Lineage (NCBI taxonomy): Eukaryota > Metazoa > Arthropoda > Insecta > Coleoptera > Staphylinidae > Ontholestes > Ontholestes murinus. The sequence goes on from OZ018388.1 coordinate 35,133,495, forward strand.
TTCGTAGCTAATGCTATAATGATAAAATTACTATTAATATTTATTTATATTTACAGATTGTTAGAGAAATCAAAAATGGTAATCTGTCAGTGGCAAACTTTAGTCAAAATGAATTTCATCCAAAATTTACTGATCCCATAGCGATTGATTGGATATTTGTAGTAGACATTTTAAACTTCTGCTTTTGGGTTTCTGGTGAAGGAAAAAAAGGATGGTTAGTAGAAGGTCATGGAGGCTATTTTGCACTTTGTGCTGCTATAAACAGAGCTATTAAGGAAAATATTGATATAACAAATCCACATTTCTATTCAAAAATAACCAGAGATGAATTAGCATATGTGTTACGAGGAGATACCGATCGTAATATTCCTTTATTGGATGAACGTGTCAACTCTTTACATGAATGTGGTAAAACTCTAATTGAAGAGTTTAGTGGTACATTTAAAACTGTAGTGGGAGAAGCAGATAACAGTGCCGTCAAGCTCATTCGGCTTATAGTAGATAACTTTCCATGCTTTCGTGATGAAGCCATCTATAAAAATGAGTATGTGTCATTATATAAACGAGCCCAAATCCTTGTGGGTGATATTTGGGCTTGTTATAAGAATGAGGGACTTGGAAATTTCAAAGATATCAATGAACTGACTATGTTTGCAGACTATAGAGTTCCTCAGTCGTTACTTTACTGGGGTGTCTTTGAATACAGTGAGGAATTGTTAGGTATTTTACACAAAAATACACAATTAGTTAATGGGGATAAAATGGAGGTAGAAATACGTGGATGTTCAATTCATGCTGTTGAATTATTAAGAGAGTATGTTAAACAGAGGATAGATGAAGGAAAGATTGTTAATGCTGTTTTGATTGATCATTTTCTGTGGGATTTCAGAAGAAAACATGCTTCAACTATTTCAAAAATGAAGTTGCCATTCCATAAAACGAGTTGTATTTATTACTGAGAATAAATAAATGATTTTTTTATGTGTGTTTTTTGTGTGTTATTATTTAATGATATTTTTATGATCTATTACATTTAAATTAAAATGAGTTTTATAATATTCTCAATTTATATAGTTTGAATAATGAAACTAAATATGAATTCAACAAATTAATTTCATTTTTGATAATACAAAATTAACTTTAAAATTTGTCTATCAAATCAAGATCCAATTAATCATAATAATAATAATAATAAACGTCTATTCAAAAAAAAAATGGGCGAAGTTTAGCCAATACGTGGAGAATTGATAATCAGTGAAAAAATCAGGTGTATCAATTCTCTACCTATTATTTCAGAAGTGAGAAAATTATTCAAGAAATACTAATCAATCAATTCTGACTTTTGAAAATAATAACTTTATTAAACCACAACGTGGGACGTTGTTCATAATAATTGAGACATTGCCTGGGATACTTATATCCATTCGAGTCACTTAATCAAATTTCGATTGACTGATTATATTTGATAATTTAAAATTATTAAGCACTAAATAATTTTTTGTTTTGATAAACTAATGAAAAATAACCGCTCACTTGTCAAAAAATATAACAGATAGAATTTGTGATTTTTTCAAGGTGGCGAACAATACAGAAATGTCATACTAATATTAAGATACTAAGATTTACAAATCGTATCACACATCATATTATAAAATAAGAAATATAATATATATAATACCAAAGGTATTGCTATTCTGATATTCAAGAAATAATTTATGGTAGGAATACCATCTCTTGCAAAATTTAAATATTTTTAACTTTTTTCATTTATTTTATAAAAAATAAATTTCCTAGACGGTATTTAAAAATATATCACTGAAGATTTTTCTTTGAATATTGATATTAATAAATGATTATGTAAGTGATATGTAGATGTCGCAATAACATGTAAACATATATGCAACCCTGTATACGCGTAGTCATTATGTGACCATTACAAATAAAACCTTCTCTCTCCGGCAATCAAGGTGTAATAGTATATTACATAACGAGAGTTGTAAGTCAGATATTACGTACGAGTGGAAAAAGTTGCGCACGAGCCGTTAGGCGAGTGCAGTAATTCCTCGAGTTGTGTACTATACTTTTTCTACACCCATTCATTATAATTTGGAATTCTTTAAAATATTGAGGTTATGTATCACTTTTAAAACACTTCACAGCATCGAATACATGGCCCAAAGAGATGAAGGTAAGGTTTGTATTTCTTACTTATTTCGCCAAAATACATTTACCTTAAAATACTAAATACTATTATTCATACGCCAATCCCTGAATTTACCGTAAACCACTTCGTAACGCGCATTGGATTTTTCCGGGAGAAGATCCGCTGCGGTATGTTCTGCTAGTTGTCTAATTTCTGGTGGAGTTCCAATTTCTTCTGTGGAGTCACTTTCACTATTTTTATCAATTAATAAATGAATTATTAATAATAATTTAACCAAAATAACGTCAATGTTATGTGTATTCAACAACGATAAATGTCAAATTCATTTGTCTAGGCTACTTGATTGGAGTTTTGTAATAATAATGGTTACGTAATATATTACGTGCTAGTTTTTTCTTCATTACGTGCATGTTTCATAATGCCATGGTTACTAATCAATAAACGATTGTGTTATTGCCTACTTACTACTATGGGAGCAGAAAAACGTCATTTAACCTAACTTAACATCCACGCTCTTCCCACGTGCTCCAGACACAACAGTAAGGGAACAAGTTAATTTGATCTAATATGATATTGATAATAATATCGTTTAAAATAAAAGTAAACGTAATAAATGCAACAAAAAAGAGATGATGACTTAAGATTACTAAAGGCAATACATCACATCATCATCAATTTATAGTACTACATATACCGGGTGTCTCAGCGTGCGCGCCGAGTAGCTTTACGGCTAAACGGTTTATTTTTTTCAAAATCCGTTTTCGCAGGAGTATGTAGGTGTAATGGGACCACATTTTAAAATTAGTTTTAAATATACAGGGTGTCCCATAAAAGCATGGCGTATCATAGTTATGTTTTTTCTTATGGAACACCCCATATTTGATATTTTTTTCAGATTCTACATCAAAAATAAGGGTAACTTTCATTATAAGATCATATGCCTAAACCTAATAATTTCTGAAATATTTAAACAATTTTGGAAAAATTGACGTTTCGAAAAAAAATTATATCTTTCAAATAGGTGAATGAAAACAAATGAAATTTTGTGTCAGTATATTAGACTAATGGGTGAATATTTTAGGCCATTTATAGGAATTTTAAATATTAAGATGTTTTGATAATTTAATGTGTCTACAGAAACACATTCAAGGTCAAATTTCGTGCTTACTTTAAATGGAACACCCTATATCTAATAAACCTATCTTGTAGCAAATTTTATTATCTTTCAAAAAGTATAAAGGTATTCTATACCTGTTACTTATAGTTTTCAAGATATATCCATTTTTGTTAATTTTCGACATAATAATTATTAGTATCAATTATTGCAATAGTCAGTTAACACAACCAATGATTTTCGAGATATTTCCAAATTAACACACTAATTGAATAATTTATTTACACATATGTACATGATTACGTAATATCGTCTTAGAATTTCAAAAAACATAACGAAAAACAACAAATGAAATTAACAAAATAATAACAACATTATTTTTTTATAACAAATTTTCAAAAATACCACCATCGCACTGAATGCATAATTCAATTCTTTTTTGAAACGATAGTTTAACATTTCTTAGCATATTGGGTGTTATTGATCTAAATGCATCCTTAATTCTGTCCTTCATGTCTTCAACAGTTGTGGGAGGAGTGGTGTATACTTGATTTTTAATATACCCCCATAAAAAGAAATCCATGGGGGTTAAATCAGGGGATCTAGGTGGCCAAGCTACGTGACCTCCTCTTCCAATCCATCGCCTATTAAATATTCTATTTAAATATTGACGAACCGCCAATGAAAAATGAGGTGGCGCACCATCGAGCTGTAACCACATGTTTTGGCGAATATTCAGTGGAATATTCTCTAATAATAATGGAAATTCTTCTTGGAGAAATTGTAAAAATATGGGACCATCCAAGTATCCATCGAAAAAATGAGGTCCAATGACGTAATTACCCAAAATGCCTCCGAATACATTAATACTCCAACGATGTTGTCGATCAGTAATTTGAAATTTGTGGCAATTTTCGGTGCTGTAATAATGGCAGTTACGTCGATTAAAACATCCGTTATTATTAAAAGATGATTCATCCGTAAATAAAATATTATTCAAAAAATCTTCATCATCGCCACTTTTATTTAAAACACATAAACAAAAATCTAACCGCTTCTCGAAATCCGCATTATTCAGATGCTGGTGAATTTCATAGTGATATGGGTGGTATTCATGTTTTTTTAATATCCTTGATATGCTCGCCTTGCTTAACCCAGTCTCACGAGCTACTATACGTGTACTCGTGCTAGGATTATCTATTACAGAAGTAAGTACCTGTAATTGTGTCTCCTCGTCCTTAGTTACAGTGTTGAAGTTCGTTTTTTTCAGATACTTGACACTGCCTGTGGTTTTAAATATATTTAAAACTTCCTCCAATGTCTTCTTATTAGGATGTCTCCTATCAGGGTACCTTTCGCGATATACTCTTTCCGCTAAGAGACAATTTTCATAACATTCCCCTATTATTAGGATCATGTCAATTCTTTCGTTTAAGGAATATTTCATTTTTGCGGTCGTTACAAATGATTCGAATGTGTCAACTGACTTTGTTTATAAACAAAAGCTACACACTAGCTTATTGCAATAATTGATACTAATAATTATTATGTCGAAAATTAACAAAAATGGATATATCTTGAAAACTATTAGTATTAGGTGTAGAATACCTTTATACTTTTTGAAAGATAATAAAATTTGCTACAAGATAGGCCTATTAGATATAGGGTGTGCCATTTAAAGTAAGCAAGAAATTTGACCTTGAATGTGTTTCTGGAGATACATTAAATTACCAAAACATCTTAAAATTTTAAATTACTACAAATAGTCTAAAATATTCCTCCATTAGTCTAATGTACTGATACAAAATTTCATTTGTTTTCATTTACCTATTTGGGAGATATGATTTTTTTTCGAAACGTCAATTTTTCCAAAATTGTTTAAATATTTCAGAAATTATTAGGTTTAGGCATATGATCTTATAATCAAAGTTACCCTTATTTTTGATGTAGAATCTGAAAAAAATATCAAATATGGGGTGTTCCATAAGAAAAAACATAACTATGATACGCCATGCTTTTATGCGACACCCTGTATATTTAAAACTAATTTTAAAATGTGGTCCTAATACATCTACATACTCCTGCGAAAACGGATTTTGAAAAAAATAAACCGTTTAGCCGTAAAGCTACTCGGCGCGCACGCTGAGACACCCGGTATAATATACATTGGTTCTCGGAATACACGACATAAATTAATAAATACATAAAATTTATTGACGGTAATCACCTTTACATCAAGAAAAATACAAAAATAATACTTATGTGTAAATATGAAATTTGGTAGCATAGTAGCATAGTATATCTACGGTGGTTGGTTCCGCGAGGCGGTTGCTAGAGCAGTAATATAGCGCGTGGGATTTGTCGTGGGTAAAGGCGGAGGTGTTGGACCGTGAGCAGCGGCGGTGAAGTGTTTTTCGAGGTTAAGAAAATTACACAACGTGTTTTCGAGCGATTTGGGTTGCATACGATAAACCGCGACAGGAGTGAACCATAGAATGGTAAACAGAAGCAAACAAAAGGATAGGAAAGAGATAGAGGAATGGGAGAAGAGGAAGAGAAACAAGGAAGAAGGGCAGCGTTCTGAAGGAGGACGAGAAAGCAAAGATCGTCGCGGCAAAAGTCCCCTGAGAAGAATGTACTTATCGAGGGGGACGAGGAAAGGAACAGGGAGAGGATTGAGAGCAGGGAGGAAAAAGGAAGGAGATGGATGTAGGGGCAGCTGTAAGGATGAATGGGAGAGAGTGATTAGGGAGATGAAAGAAATGTTTAGAGAAGAGATAAGGGAGATGAACGAGTTGTGGAAAGACTAGATAAAGAGGATGAATGAGAGGTGGAATGAAGAGAGAGCGCTGCTAAAGGAAAATATAAGGGGGTTGGAAAAAAATATTGAGAAGAGAGAGAGGAAAGAGAGAAGGGACAATATTGTCATAAGAGGGAAAGATTTTCGGGACAATGGGGAAATAGAAAATTCCTGAAGGAGATGGTTGAAGTCCAAGTGGAGATAAAGGAGAGCTTCAGGGTGGAAGGAGCAGGAAAGGTAACGGTGGTGAAGTTGGGAGGGAGGGAACACAAGATAAGGGTAATGAGGAACAAGAAGCAGATTAAGAAAACGGGAGAGAGAATTTATATCGACGATTACTTAACGAAAAAAGAAAGAGAGGTGCAAAAGGAAATAAGGGCTAGGGCTAAGAAGTAATAGGACAGGGGTCACTCGGCAAGAGTGGGATACCAGAAGATAATTATAGAGGGAAAGGTATGGAGATGGTATAATGACAAGGGGGATTAGTTGAAGAAACAAAAAAATGTTTAGAGGCAGAAAGGGAAGAGAGTAGGAGACGGGGAACAGGAGGAAGTGGCAGGGGGGAGAGGTGTTAACCATAGGGGTTTGGAATGTGGCGGGAATCAAAGGTAAAACTATAGGGGGCACGTGAAAGAGACTTACAAGCGTGGACCGAAGGGAAAGACATAGTGGGGTTAGTGGATGTTAAAGGAGGAATGGGAAAAAGTGAAGAGGGGGTTACCAGGAGATTTTAGATGGGGAATGAAGGAGGCAAGAAAAAATGCAACGAGAGGAAGAGCGATTGGGGGATGATGGTGGGAGTAAGAACGAAGAGGCAACCGGCGGAGGTCGAGTTCACGAAAGGGGAAGAAGACGTGTGATGGGTGAGGTATGGGCAGGGAAGGCAGAGGACTACGGTGGGGGTGGTGTATGTAAACAAGTATTGGAGTAATATAAGAGAAGAGATAGAAAAGAGGACAGGGGAAGGAGGAAGGTGTGTGGTGGGGGGAGATTTCAATGCGAGACTGGGGGAATTAGGGGGAGGGAAAAGCGAGGAGGGGGAAGAAATCAAGAGTAAGTCGCAGGATAAATATATAAACATGGAGGATAGGAGGATGCAAGAGTGGGCGATAGAAGAAGGATAGGAGATACTAAACAGATGTACGGAAGGGCACTGGGACGGAAGGATAACATATGTAGGACTGAAGGGAGGATCGGTGATTGATTACATAGTGGCGAAAGGGTGTGATAGAGGAGAAGTGAAGAGGATGGTGGTGGAGGATGTGGGGGGCTCAGACCATTGGCTGCTAAAGGTAGAATTAAGGATTGGGACAAGGAGAGAGAGAGCAGAAGAAAGCGAACAGGAGAGGTTGGAGATGAGAGAGAAGCTGAAAGAAGTGAAATGGGGAGAAGTTGGGTCAATGAAGGAGTTCTAGGAGACTATAGTGAGGTATGGTAGGAGGAGGAAGGAGAAGGGGGGAGGAACGAGTGGGTGGTTCGACGAAAAGTGTAGAAGGGCGAAGGCGGAGCTGAGGAGGACGAGAAATGAGTACAGAAAAAATCGCAGGGTGGAGAGAAGGTTATGGGAAACAAAAAAACGGTATGAGAGGGTGTGCGAGGAGGAAATGAAGAAGGAAGTGGAGATGAGCGGAGGAATTAAGATCTTGTAGAAATGAAGCACAAATGTAAAGGATCCTGAATAGCGAAAAAGGAAATAGGCAGGTGGAGATAGACCTGGAAAGGTGGACAGCAAAGTGAAAAGAAGAGAGCTGCAAGCCAGAAGGAGTGGGTAGAAGAAGAGATATGGGAGAGGTGGCAGACTTCACGGAGGAGGAGGTGGAGAGAGCCTTCGAGGAGCTGAAGAGAGGGAAAGCACCGGGACTCGACGGCTTAAGGGCTGGAATGTGGAAGAGTATAGGAATAGGAGAAAGGAGAAGTTTTAGAAACATCCTGAACAGAATATGGAGGGGCGAGGAAGAGATACCCGAGTCGTGGAAAGTGGGGGCATTGTGTCCGATACATAAAGGGGGTGAAAATAGTGGACGATTACAGAGGGTAACATTAATGAACACTGTATACAAGTTGGCAATGATGGTAGTGAAAAACAGGCTGGAGGAGGAGGTGGAGGAAAAGGCAATGGTGCCAGAGGTGCAGGGAGGGACAAGAGAACAGATCTTTACCCTGGCCAGGATCATAGAGCATGGGATTGGAGAAAGAGGGAGTGTGTACGCGGTTTTTTTAGATCTGAGAGCAGCGTATGATTCTGTGCCAAAGGAAAGATTGATAGAATGTATGAGAAATGGAGGAGTGAGTGAGGGAATGGTGGAATTTGAAAGGAGGGTGTATGAAGAAACATGGGGAGTGGTGAAAGTGGGAGGCGCTAGATCAGAGAAGTTTAGGGTATGGGAAGGGCTGCCCGCTGAGCCCAATACTCTTTAATATATACACTGGGGAGGTAGATGATGTGTTGAGAAAAGGGCAGGCGGGCGGGGTAGTGATTGGGTGGTGTAAGGTGTGGATGCTGGCGTATGCAGATAATATGGTGTTAATGGCGAGGGATTGGAAGGGAGTAAAAGAGATGTTAGCGAGAGTGGAGAAATACATGGACAAAAGAGAGTTAAGAGTGAATGTAGGAAAAACGAAGTGGATGAGATTTAGGAATAAAGGAAGAGAGGGAAGAGTGGAAGAGCTAGAGTGGAAGGGTGAGGTGATAGAGAGAGTGTTTAAGTACCTGGGATTTATGTTTAAGAGCTCGGGGGGTAGGAAGAACATATTAGGTGGATACAGGGAAAAGCCAGAAAAACGTGGGGGGCGGTAAGAGAGAGATGGGGAAAGTGGATGGTTGGCAATGTGAGAGTTACGTGTGATCTATGGGATGCATGTGTGAGACCGATCTTGATGTATGAAGCGGAAGTGTGGGGTGTTAGGAGGTATGAAAGGGTTGAGAGAGAGCAGCGGTATTTCCTGAAGCAGATGTTAGGGGTTGAGAAGTCAACACCCGAATACATACTGCTCCAGGAAACATATAGGGAGAGTTTGTGGTGCCAAACTATGAAGAGAGTGGCTGGTTTTGAAATGAAATTGTGGGGTTTAGAAGAGGGAAGATTGGTAAATCAGGTATGGAAGGGTGGTATGAGTGACTGGAGAGCAGAGAGGAGAGGAGAGACTGTCAGAGGGGATCGTGAAGGAGTGGGTGGAACAAGGGGTGAATGTAGCGGGATGGGTGCATGAAAAGGCGAAAGAGGTGGAAGGCAAGAGAGACAAGGGTGTATGGAGTGAATACAACGAGAATTACAAGGAGTGGCAGGTGCATGGAAGAAGGCCAAGGTACCTGGAGGATAATCGCTTGGGAAGGGAGAAAAGGGTGACCTTGGCAAGAGCGAGATGCGGGACGGAAGAGAGAGGGAGAAAGAGATGGATGGGGGAGAGTTACGGGCAATGTGTGTTATGCGAGGAAGGGAAGGATACGTGGGTACATCTGGCGGATGAGTGGATGCAGAATGGGTGGAAGGTTGTAGAAGGGTAGCAGAATGGATAAGAAGGTTGGGATGGGAAAGAAAGAACCGAAGAGAG